>CAUYQG010128222.1:0-16409 GCA_963574415.1 Tarsius wallacei
CGGGCTCAGGCAATCCACTCACCTCAGCCTTCCAAGGCGCGGGATTACAGGCTGAGCCACCGAGCCCGGCTTGTTCTTATATTCTTTAATTGAGACATTGTATTATGTCTTTTTTTTTTTGTCTTTATGTTTAAGAAATAATGTTGAAATAAAATGATACGGCATCAGAGATTTGCTTCAAAGTAATATAGGCAGGGTAGAAGGGGATGAGATATAGAAGAAAAGAAAAGAAATTGGAGGCAACCCCTTTGGGTCCCCTCCCATTGTGGCATTGTGGGAGCTTCTTTGTCCTCTCAATAAATCCTGCTTCCTCACCTTCCAGATGTCCGTGTCCCTCATTCTTCCTAGGCATGAGACAGAAATGAAGCAGACATGCTGATTTGAGCTGTATTAAAATTTTAAAAAGGCCAGACTCGGTGGCTCAGCCTGTCATCCCAGCACTTTGGGAGGCCAAGGTGAGTGGATTGCCTGAGCCCGTGGGTTCGAGACTCACCCAGGCAACTTGGCGAGACTTCGTCTCTACAATAAATCTAAAATTAGCTGGGCATGGTAGCGTGAACGCCTGTAGCTCCGGCTACTTGGAAGGCTGAGGCGGAAGGATTACCAGAGCCCAGCAGGTCGAGGCTGCGGTGACCGGGAGCTTGCCACTGCACTCCAGTCTGGGCAACAGAGTGAGACTCCAACTCAAAAAAAAAAAAGAATTTGGCCATGTGTCCATAAATGCAGAAACTGAGTAATGAGAATCTGGGGGTTCATCCTCTCTACTTTTATAAGTTTCGATTTTCCCTAGTAAAACACTGAAGTAACAATAACAACAACAGCCCTGGAATTTTCCATGAAGTTTTAAGAATGCCTTATAAAGTAAATATGGGGCAACCCCTTCGGGTCCCCTCCCGCTGTGGGAGTTTTTCTGTACTCTTAATAAATCTTGCTTTCTTTAAAAAAAAAAACAAAGAAAAAAGTAAATATGTAGAATCATGGGGACTCAGCTATATTCTAGTCCAACACGTTTGCCAACGAAGAAGCTGAATCAAAGAGAAATCGCTGTTGCTTTTGTGTCTCTCATGTTATTTGAAATATCAGTTTAAAAATCACAATACCCACAATTTCTGTTTTGCTACTGCTGTTGACACACACTCTGGAAGTTCTGTGTCTCGGTTCTTAGTTCTAGCACTCTTCAGTAATTCTGTCTCATGCTTCAGCTGGGGTCTAGTTTCCTCCCCTGTAAAGTAGTTCCAGCCTCACCAGTAGGTGGATCTTCCCCTGACAGAGAAGATGAAGTCTTCTTCGTGAACTGAACTCACACTTAGAACCTTTGTGGTGCATTTCTGAATCCTGGAAGAAACTGCCTATGTCCCTGAGCTGTGCTGATCTGTGAAAATCCTCACGAGTGTCGGTTGTGTTGCTTTAACAAGGTACCCTTGTACAGGTTCCCCAAACTTTGTTTATCCTGCCGGGCGTGGTGGCTCACGCCTATGATCCCAGCACTTTGGGAGGCCGAGGTGAGAGGATTGCCTGAGCCCATGGGTTCGAGACCAGCCTGGGCAATTCGGTGAGACTTCATCTCTACGGTAAATCAAAAAATTAGCTGGGTATGGTGGCTACTTGGAAGGCTGAGGGGAAGGATCGCCTGAGCCCAGCAGGCCAAGGCTGCAGTGGCCGTGAGCATGCCACTGCACTCCAGCCTGGGCAACAGAGTGAGTGAGACTCCAACTCAAAAAAAAAAAAGAGTGGATTTATTAAAACAAATTACATCATTAGCAGTTTTAAAGAAATCCAGTAGAAAACAAGAGAACAGCACATTATTTAATATTTATAATAAAAGATGTTAGTGTGCATAGTGGTTAAAAACACAGATTGTGGAATAAGACAGATACCCTGCCATTATGCGCTGTGTGCCCTTGGGTAATCACTTAACTTCTCTGAGAAATGACAACAGCTACCTCTTCCAGCTTTCTGAGAGATAAATGAGATTATAAGTGTTGTGCACATTACCTTCAACAAGATAAGAACACATAAGAACTAAGTAGAGGTCCTTAAGGTCCTTACTGTGGCATACTAGAAACTAACACAAAATGAGAGGGTATTGCCGAGGAAATCAGAAAACGGCAGGGGGTGAACCTGAAAGAATGAGCCGAGGAGTGCCGAGAATCCCCAGCCCGGCAGGTGTGAGCCATCGAGGGTGGGGGTGGTGTGAGGGTGCTGATGCTTATGCAGAAGGACCCCAGCAGGGCCTGGGCAGGGATCGCGCCGGTGCTCCTGACCCCGGGGGCGGAGGGCCGCTGGCTTCCTCCTCCTTGGCGAGGCCCCCAGCCTGCAGCGCGGCCCGGTGGCACCCGGGTCTCCTTTCTCGGCGTGAAGTGAGTGGAAGAGCAAGGACTTCGGCCTGGGCCTCAGTTTCTCCCCTGCCTGCCTGCCTGCCTGCCTGGGAGGCCGAGTGCGGGCGGGCGCAAGGCGGGGCGCCGAGCCGGTGGGCGGCCCCAAGGGGCCCCGGCTGCAGGCCAAGATGAAAGTCGAGTTTTTCTAAGATCAAAGTCGAGTTTTTCTAACCCTTGCGGAGCTCCAGCCCCGCGCCATTTAACTCTGGGTCGGCACCGTGTGGACGCCCTTCCGTGGCTGATGGCAAGTGTGATGGCATGAAGATTCATGATTCGTGGGCGTGCTGCTGGCCTTTCCTGCCGTCTCTTGCCCTGGCCTTTTTTGTTCTTGGAAACCAGATCAAGGGGTTCAATATGTGCACGGTTCGGTCTTTTTTTTTTAAGTTGCCGTCTGGAAACCTGTTATAGTGGATAATGCTTGTGTAGATTTTTATGAAATTTGGTATCTGTGGTTCCTATGTTTGAGTAAATCCAGTGAAATTTGGTTTTGTGTGTCATAAGTCTATCATGGGGAGAGAAATCAGGTGCCCAGAGCTAGCAATGCAGAGACATCACCATGAGGCAGGGGTTATCACGCTCTTCCAAGATCATCTTGATAACAGCATCATGGAGTATTCCTCTTAAAACATGTATGTGTGCGTGTGCGCGCATGCATATGTGTGCATGTATGCATATGTGTGCATGTGTGTGCGTGTGTGTGTCTCTTAGAAAGAAATATTTTTAAGCAAGTCTACAAACTCCTTTACAGAAGTGATGGAAGAATCAGAGGAAGATTCTAGAAGAAAATGTGAACCTAGGGAGACAAGATAAAAACTGAGGTTCAGTTCTGCTCTCCACGGGGAGGGTGGTTGTCTCTTTTTGGTCAACTGTGAACAATTTGGATTTGTTGATAATGATGACAGACAGACAGAAATGGATATATACTATGCCCTGACTTAAAAGATTGTTCCTGGTACTGTGAGATCAGAAATTGGATTTACTGGAAGCAATAAAGCCTAAGCTCAGGGTGCCTCACTTCTGCTCCCCTTCCGAAGTTTTGTGCCCAATTTTGTATTCATCATTCAGTTTTTCTTTTCTTTTCTTTTTTTAAGTCAGTGTCTCACTCTGTCACTCAGACTGGAGTGCAATTGATGATTGCGGCTCACTGCAGCCTTCACCTCCTGGGTTCAGGCAATCTTTCTGCCTCAGTCTCTTGAGTAGCTGGAACTACAGGCTACAGGCATGTGCAACCACACCTGGCTAATTTTTTTATTTTTTTGTAGAGATGAGGTCTTGTTATGTTGCTCAGGCTGGTCTAGAACTCCTGAGCTCAAGCAATTCTCTTGCCTCGGCCTCTTAAAGTGCTGGGATTACAGGCATGAGCCACCATGCCCAGCCTAGTTTTTCTTTTTTCAAAGAGGGCCCCCCAAATTGTATAAACATCAAACCTCACAGTACTTGGATCCACCCTTGTATGGAATTGTGAGTCTCTAAAGAAAAGTGCCAATCCTTTATTTTTTTTTTTTCCTTCAAATAATCTATGTTGATTCTTAGGAAATGTGGCAGCTGTGATGAGTATGAAGGGGGGTGTGGCTAGCATAGGCCATGGAGCCTTAGCCCCATTCATGACAATCAAAGGCGGACAACTCTCTCGGGAAGGGTGTGAACGTCCCAACAGAGAGTTTGGAAACACATAATACACAGCTTCTTTTGTGTTTAGCAATCAGTGTGGACATTTGCTTCCATAGCACTGGTCATTTTGGGTAATTTTGCCGATGTGAATTCATAAACTCATCTTTTACTTTGAGATAAAGAATGTTTTTCTTTCAAAGGATCCTACGTCCATAAAGGGTGAAGCATGGTCATCTCATGCCTCTTGAGTGAACTAAAAGTCACATTTCACACATAACTCATAGTTGTTTTATTTATTTATTTATTTATTTATTTTTTTTTTTTTGAGTTGGAGTCTCACTCTGTCGCCCAGGCTGGAGTGCAGTGGCACACTCCCAGCCACCGCAGCCTCAGCCTGCTGGGCTCCGGCAATCCTTCCACCTCAGTCTTCCAAGTAGCTGGAACTACAGGCATGTGCCACCACACCTGGCTAATTTTTTGATTTATTGTAGAGATGAGGTCTCACCAAGTTGACCGGCTTGGTCTTGAACCCGTGGGTTCAGGCAATCCTCTCACCTCGGCCTCCCAAAGTGCTGGGATTATAGGCTGAGCCACTGCGCCCAGCCAGTTTTTTTATTTTTTTATTTTATTTTATTTTAAGTTGAGGTCTCACTCAGCACCCAGGCTGGAGTGCAGTGACGCGATCATGGCTCATGGCAGCCTCAACCTCCTGGGCACAGGCAATTCTTCTGCCTCAGCTTCTCAAGTAGCTGGGACTACAGGCACGTGCCACCATGTCTGGCTTATTTTTTATTACTTTTTTGTAGGGATGGGTTCTTTCTATGTTGCCCAAGCTGGTCTCGAACTCCTGCGCTCAAGCAATTCTCCCACCTCAGCCTCCCAAAGTGCTGGGATTGCAGGTGTGAGCCTGGCCATTAACTCATAGTTTTTTAAAATGCAAAACAAACAGAAAAAAACCCAAATAGATTATTATCCCTAATGAGTGTAATTTTAAAGATTTCTTTTTTATGTACGTAATGTGTCTGGGCCAAATTTAATCCATCTACTCAACCATGTCCATTCCTAATCTTGGCAAACATGGAAAATTTAAAAGACACTGGATAAGACAGAACTTGCCATTAGAATATGCATGTTTTTTCTTTGCTGAGAGGGCAGTTCAATTAGTTAAATTACTATTTTTAAATTATGCTGTTAGTTGTATTTATAATTAGTATATAGTGTTAACTTTGGACTTATACTTTTCATTTTGGGAGATTTTCCGGAATGATAAAAATGTTTTTCAATTTGAGTTAAGTGACAAAAGCACATGCATACATTTTTCATCACATTGAATACAAGACCTGTGCTTTTTACTGTGTAGGCTTCCTCAAAGAAAATTTGTGTTCTACCTGAAAAAAATATATTTTGCACTTTCTTTTTACTTTTAACTTTCTGAAATATTATAACATGTATTTTCTTATTTGTAACTCTTTCACACTTTAGGAATTCTTTGATCATGTGAAAAAACTTTGGGATGATGAAGGTGTGAAGGCATGCTTTGAGAGGTCCAATGAATACCAGCTGATCGACTGTGCACAATAGTAAGTTTGGCTTCTGCACACATTATAGAATATGATTACGTTCTTGGAAGAATATGATTGCATTCACACATATGCTGTCTCCTCGGTATTTCTGAAGTTTCTTGAGAGCAAGGGACAAATAGTTAACATTTTACTACAAAGATCAGCTTCTTAAATGAGACATGTTTAGTAGATGGTAAATTGAAAGTCTAGTGGGAGTCAGTGTTTCAGGGAAGAACCCAGAAACAGAGCCATTCATTTTGTCCTGATTGTTGGTTTCGGTTCTCTTCATTTTTTTGCTTCTGTAATAGGGTTATAGGCATATTTGTAAGTTAATAGTCATTGTTATATTTTAATTTTGGAGCAAGTCCCCCAAATTACATTTGTAAATAATCAACATTTTTTATCAGGGCCAGGCTCTTACCTAAAGTAGTGTAATCATCCTATACACATTAGAAGTATACTAGAACCTTGAAAATAGATGATAATTAATATCATAAGTAATTTTGCTGAAAAAAATTAACAAAAAGAAATAAGAAAAGGACACTGGTTGGCTCATTGTTTTTTTCCTGAAACATTTTTCTGTTTTCTTTTGCTATTTTAGATACACTCTATTACTATTAGAGAACAATGGTTCCCAGAAAAATGTTAAATAATTGAAAAGTTCTAAGTATGTTTGCTATTTTTTATAACAAAAGCCATATATAATTAGGTATTTTGTATAACTGTTTGAACAGCAAGAAATGAACAGTTTTTCCCTTTAAGTCTGTAAACTTTGAAAATTCATGCAAGCAATGCCATAAGCATAAAATCTGGATCCAGCCAATGGAGCTACATTGTGGATATTGATGTCAAGGAATGAGTATTTGCATGGTAGCCTGAGCCCCTCCTCACTCCTTTGCAAGTCTAGTCACCCTCACTCGTGGGATGGGCATGTAATACCCGCAAAGCCCAACATGCCAGGCGCTAAGAGGGACAGAGGAGGAAGGGGCAGATGGGGAAAGGAACAGTGGCAATTAAGAAGTAAGAGAGGTCCATGGAGCCAGACCCACTAAGGACCAAAGACCATGGCAAGGAACTTATGTTTTCTTCCAAGTGCAGCAAGTAGCCATTGGCTCCATGTGTGAGGTGGTCAGAGGAGAATAAAATGGAGAGGCAGAGACCTTGGGGGTGCCTCGGCTTGGGGTGACAATGGGCCATGAAAGTGAGCACTGGGAGCCAAAGGGGCAGGACCAGGTGGTGGATTGGATGAGGGAAGTAGAAAAAAAGGGTCTAGGAGGGCACAAGGTGGATGATGGTGCCGCTTTTTGTGGTGGGGAAGCCTGGGAGAGTTCGGCTTCCTGTAGAAAGCTAGGGGAAGAGACGGAGCTCCAATTTGGAGAGGTTAAGTCTGAGATGCCAAGGGCGCCAAGTGGAAACATCAAGCAGGCATTTATGGTTGGAGCCTGGAACGCAGAAGAGAGGCAGGCGGCTGAAGAATGCAGGTTGTCAGCTATTGACAGTATGCAATGCTTGGGAAATGCAGGAACACATTGGGAGTGCATGCAGAGAAAGCTCTGTCTCCAGAAGAGGAGGGACCTCACGTCCCAACAGGAAAGCAGTTGGAGAGAACGTGTGTTCCAGTGGAGAGAAGGGATCATCTGGGCCAGATGCTGGGGAGGCCAGGGAGGAGGAGACGAAGGAGAGTTGATGATCTTAATAAGATCGTATGGCACCTCCTTCTTACTGTAACTGAGAACTGGCTGTCCCACCCTCCATCTGGCCAGCATTTGGTGAGAGCATGCAAGGTGCAGTAAAGCATCGAGAATGGAGCTCAGACCTGCTGCAGACACCCTCAAATGGCTGCTGCAAGTTTTTTTTAAGTGAGAAAGCAGGATTTATTGAGAGAACGGAGACGCTCCCACAGTGAAAGGAGACCCGAAGGGGTTACCCCACTGCAAGTTTTAACAGTCCTCCATTGCATATGCCAAAGAAACTATTTACTAATGAAAATTTTTAATTGGCTACAAGAGTATTTAACATTTTTTATTTTCTGCCACGCCTGACAGTTCCTATAAGACTTGCTTTAAATCGCTTTTATAAATGGGCCCTGCCCTTTCATTGACATTTGTGAATACATTCCTGTGGTTACTCTCAGGTCATTTAGTATACACATTTGTTTACCTTCCACAACTGGGTCATTCACTCCATGAGAGTCGTGCTGGTTTAGATTTCAAGTTGGGAATGTAGAAAAGTTCTCAGTGGAGCCCAAGCATCATCTGAGCCACATGCTGAAAGGCCTTTTATCTTTCCCTCTTACTCTCCCTCACTCTTTCTCTAATATTTCAATCATTAAGCAATCATTTAAAAGGCAGAACAGAATTGCACGCTAACTCACAATGCTTTAGAGGTGGGAAGGATATACCAGGAAGATGCTAGCAACTGGAATTTCTAGCACTGCTCATGATATTAAAATGCATACATATTTGCATTTGAAGTTGATGTGGGATATGTGTGTTATCATACTTTTTCAGTATTTCTTGAACAAAGTCTGGTCTTGGAGAACACCACAGCGCTGTTCAGTGTCCCATTAGAAATTTCTCTGTCATAAAAAGAAAAAAGAAATGGACAAGTTATTCTTGCATCACCATAGCAATAGAATTAATAATTTAATTTAAAATAGAATGTGCAAAAATAAATCTTGAAAAAAGAAGGAGAATAAGCTTGGCTACACACAAGTTCTGATCCCACCCTATGTGAGACTTTGGGCAAATTACTTTAATGGGAAAAATAATGAGATCTATTCTCATACAGTTGCTAAATAAATAGACATCCAAGGCCGGGCTCGGTGGCTCAGCCTGTAATCCCACGCTTTGGGAGGCCGAGGTGAGTGGATTGCCTGAGCCCGTGGGTTCGAGACCCACCTGGGCAACTTGGCGAGACCTCATCTCTACAATAAATCAAAAATTAGCCGGGCATGGTAGCGCGTACCTGTAGTTCCAGCTACTTGGAAAGCTGAAGCGGAAGGATCGCCGGAGCCCAGCAGGTCGAGGCTGCAGTGGCCAGGAGCGGCCACTGCACTCCAGTCTGAGCAACAGAGTGAGACTCCAACTCAAAAAAAAAAATTAAAAAATAGACATCTAAAGTCCTCAAAATAATGCCTGGCACACAGTACGCACCAGGAGTGTTATCTCTGGCAAGGATATGGCCGATGCAGAAACTCAGGCCCGAGAGGTAAAGTAAGATGCCTGCCATCACAGCTTCCCAGTAATAGACCCACAGCCAGAAGCTGCTGTTTATTTCCATTTTATCTTTTCAAGTTACAGAATGCTGTGAATAAAAACTGCCTTGTGAGTGAGGCTGGGGGCAAGCTTGTGCCTTCCAGGCTTGTCAAGAATAAAACACCTTCAACTAAAGCCTCTGTTCTGGCTTTCTTAACCCCCGGCCTCCTAGACTTACAGAAACCATTTCCCCCTCAAGAATTCACTGTCTTAGGCTAATCGTAACTTCAGGGTCACTTGGTTTATCCATTTTAATACACATGGGAATCACGTTGGATCAACAACCTTTGTCTCAATAATTATCTTGTTTTTCCTCTGTGCTTAGATCCTGGGATTGAGGGATGAGGGATTTCAGAAACAAATAACATTTTAACAAATGTGTTAGACCAATATAGGGCTGCCACATGTTATGTTACCAAACAAGATGTTAGAAAAGATAAAAGCTGCTTCATCTGCCATCACCATCCCATCATAAGGAAAGGACAATGCCACTTCAGACCAAGAGAGGAACGTGGCCTCAGAGTGTAGCTCTTAAACCACGATTCTTGTGCATCGTGTCTAGCCCACCAGGCTTTGAGTTCGTCAGGAAATGTGTATTACTCATCTTTAAATGCCTGACTCCCAGGTGGGTGTCCTTGCATAAGGTCAGTACTCAGTGGTGTTGGCACTGTCTGAAATACATGAGGTGGCTGAAGAGCCTGTATTCGATGTAGTACTGACGGCAGAAGCCAGCCCTCTTAACCGTTTGCACCTCCTCGCCTCTCCTGTGCAGAGTTCCAGCATTCTGGAATGTTTTTCTTTTTTCTTTCATCTAAATTGCTTAAATCTTGATGTGACTTGCTCAACAGTATTGCATCTTAAACCTAAATGCTTATGATGAAGGGAATAATTCTGAGACCTCTTAAAGTCATTTCTTCCATGGCAGAAATCATAGAAATGTTTTGGGGAAGAGGAACTCCTCAGTAATGCTTAAATTCTGTCAAGATCTCTGGAGCTTAAGCTGCCAATTAAGAATCTAGAAAGAAGCCGGGCTTGGTGGCTCAGCCTGTAATCCCTTGCTTGGGGAGGCTGAGGTGAGTGAATTGCCTGAGCCTGTGGGTTCGAGACCCGCCTGGGCAATTTGGCGAGACCTCATCTCTACAATAAATCAAAAACTAGCCGGGTGTGGTAGCGCACGCCTATAGTTCCAGCTACTTGGAAAGCTGAGGCGGAAGGATCGCCGGAGCCCAGTAGGTCGTGGCTGCAGTGGCCAGGAGCAGCCACCGCACTCCAGTCTGGGCAAGAGTGAGACTCCAACTCAAAAAAAAAAAAAGAAAAAAAAAAAGGATCTAGACAGAGTCTGGCAGTTCCTCAAAGGGTTCAACATGGAAGTACCCAACAGTTTCACTCCTAGGTATACGCCTAAGGGAATTAAAAAAATATAATCCACACAAAAACCTGTAGACAAATGTTCAAAGCAACATTACTCATAATAACCAAAAAGTGGAAACAGCCCAAATGTTCGTCAGAGGATGAATATATAAACAGAATGTGATATGTCCACACAGTGGAATATTATTCAGCCAAAAAAGACTGAGGTACTGACCTATGTTTCAAAATGGACAAACCTTGAAAGCATGATGCTGTGAAAGAAGTTAAATACAAATGTAATTTCATTTCTATGGAGTAGGTAAATCCACAGAAACAAGTAGATTCATGGTCGCCAGAGGCTGGGGAGAGGAGAAATTGAGAGTGACTACTCATGGGTAGAGAGATTCTCTTGGGATAATAGGTAAGTTCTAGAATTGGATTATCGATAGTTGCACAATCTTGTGAATATAATAAAGTATACTGAGTTGTATACTCCAAAATGGTGAGTTTTATACTATGTGAACTATATCTCGATTTTAAAAAGAAAGGTGGTGGGGAAGGGAAGAATCCAGGTCAGGAAAGGCAATGGGGACACGGTGGTCAGGCCTGGCCGTGGGCACAGTCTGGGTGAAGCTCATGTGAAATCAGAGGTGCTGACTCATCTTTTAGTCCTCCTCACCGAGTCAGGGGTCCTCTTCTCAATGACAGATTAATGTCTGAATATGTGTTTATAAGGTGCCCAAAATGCACACCCCTGCACCACACTCTCCAAGCTTGCAAATGTGTATGTACATAAGGACTTCTAAAATTATAAAGCACATATGGTACAAAAAATGTTACGTTAAAGGCTATGAAGACCTGTGTTATGCTGGTAGCATGCAAGAAGTAGAAGCTTGGCATGCAACAAGTTGACTACTTCAAGAAGGCGGGGGATGTTATTCTGAGAATATCTGAAAGCCCATATTGTTTGAATCGGTGGTGGGGGACTTTGGGGAATGGCTCTTCTCTTGCCTCTGGGCATTTCAGCTTTGCTTTCCCTGTCTACTCCACTCTTCCCTTGTACACTCCATGATCTGCAGCCAGATTCCAGGAAGAGCAGGAGAGATGGGTTTTCACAATTCCAGGCTACCTCATATCTCGCCTTGTGCCCTCACACCAGCCCACTGGCCAGTTGCTATGGCCCACTTGACCCAATCAGTGGCCCGCTGTGTGTGTCTGAGCAGGAGCTGTGGTAAGGCAGGGCTGGCCAGCCAGTATGTTCCCACCCCAGTGCTGCCATCATTAGAGGAGTGTGGGATAGTTATTATCATGGAGATTTAAATATTGTGCTTTCGGTAAAGATGAGTGTCTTTGAAGCACCAAGCAAGCTGTGCAAATTACCAGAGATTGTATTTTATACAGAATTTCCCAGTTCCTGCTGTGAAAATTAAAAAACAATCGCTACTGAATTATCCCCCAAAATGCATTTCCTCTAAGTCCTAATAATAAGTGATTATGTAACCATGGGAACAGCTATTTTGGGAGAAAGAAAATCAGAGAGAATTGGATCTTTAGAATAGCTTCTAAAAATCAGACTTTGCTTAATGTAACTTTAAGCGCTACCTCTTGGCGAGTGTAGGTTCTTGTGCCTGTGTGGATATATGATGCGTCCTCTAGGCGTAGATCCATTTGAATAGTTGGCTTTTGGATACTCTCAGAGAGAATAACCTAGAAAAAAGAGCAGTGAAAAAGGCCAAGTGGTTTTCTGCTGCAGTCCCAGATCTGTTTTTTATCATCTTTCAGGAATGTTTTAACCACATCCACTTCTTTGGCATTGATTTGGATCCTGTGATTTTCAGGTCCTGGAATACTAGGCTTTCAGGATAGTCTGGAAATTATTAGCACAAATGAAGTTTCAATTTCAAAGTTGATTTTTTGCAATTTATTTTAAAAGAAACTATAAAATATATTATAACTACATTGTTAAATTTGTTAACTATGCAGCAACCAACCAAATGCACATACACCTTCCTCTTGACTCTCATTTTGACCTTTATTTCTAGTCAAATTTATTTTCTAGATCTGCAGAATTGGAACTGTTCATGTTTATGGCAGTACAATAACTTTTTTTTTTCCAGCTATGAAGAATCAAAGTAGTGGCAGGGACTAAGTAGGTAGACTAGATGAATCCTTGTGCATCCATCAGCCCCGATTATCCATTTCTTTATCATTCTTTGGAAGCCTCTATTCTGAGGCATCCAGAAAAAATTTTTAAGTGGACTTACCACACATGTTTTTGCATAAAAAGTGTTTTCAGGCCAGGCATAGTGGCTCACGCCCATAATCCCGGCACTTTGAGAGGCCAAGGCAGGAGAATTCCTTTAGCTCAGGAATTCAAGACCAGTCTGGGCAGCATGACGAGACCTTGTCTCTACAAAAAAAATTGTAAAAATTAGCTGGGAGTGGTGCACATTTGTGATCCCAGCTACTTGGGAGGCTGAGGTGGAAAGATCACCTGAGCCCAGGAGTTCGTGGCTGCTGTGAGTGTGAGTGGTGAACTCTGCCACTGCACTCCAGCCTGGGCAACAGAGTGAGACTCCAAAAGTGTTATTAAATTTTAGAAAAACTACTCCCTTGAGTGGAGAATTCCAGTGGATTCCCATTTGTCTCTAATTTAATCCTCAGACTTTCTAAAAAGGAAAGGACACCTAGAACAGGACGGGGCCTCAAGGGCCCCACCTCTTCCCAGGGTGTCACAGAGTTCCTGATGATGTTTGTCATTCACTTTATGTCTGTCGCTAGATTCACGTTGAAGACTGTGAACATCAAAACTATATATCATAAGTCAAACCAAAATCACATCTCTGATGCCTTGGTTCTGTATTTTTCAGTATTTCTTAGAAGCAGAACCATTTGTCATGTAGAACTGCATGTGGAATGCCAAAAATGAAGAGGTAAAATAAGGCAGCTGAGGTTAACAGGTGGTGAGAAGCTCATGCTCCAGCGTTAGCCTCTGGGTGTTTCTTTGTGGCCCCTCTGTTTACTCCAAGAAATCCTAGGCTCCATGCGGCACTATTTAAAAACTAGTACCACTTTTCTTTTTTTCTTTTTTTTTTAAGTGAGAAAGCAAGGCCGGACTTGGTGGCTCAGTCTGTAATCCCAGCACTTTGGTAGACTGAGGTGAGTGGATTGCCTGAACCCACGGGTTCGAGACCCGTCCAGGCAACTTGACAAGACCTCGTCTCTACAATAAATCAAAAATTAGCCAGGTGTGGTAGCGCGCGCCTGTAGTTCCAGCTACTTGGAAGGCTGAGGCGGAAGAATCACCAGAGCCCAGCAGGTCGAGGCTGCGGTGGCTGGGAGCATGCCACTGCACTCCAGTCTGGGTGACAGTGAGTCTCCAACTCAAAAAAAAAAAAAAAAAAAAGAAAGCAGGATTTATTGAGGACAGAAAAGCTCCCACAGTGGGAGGGAACCAGAAGGAGTTGCCCCCCACTTTTCAAAATGTAAAACCAAATGCAGTTTACAACAAATACCAAAGTAAAGTGGAATTTTATTGAAATAAACATATCAAATCAAAGTGGTATTTATCAAAATAAAACATAACTTAGATATTCACATTTGTAGCATGTACTAATTATTATAAGTAAATCAAAAGCTCTCTGTGACATTTTTTTTTTTTTCTTTTTGAGTCAGAATCTCATTCTGTCTCCCAGACTGTAGTACAGTACCAGATCACAGCTCACTGCAGCTTTGGACCATCTGGGCTCAGGCAGTCAGGTGATCCTTCAGCCTCAGCCTCCTAAGTAGCTGGGACTACAGAAGCAAGCTGCCACACCCTGCTAATTTTTTTATTTTTTGTAGAGACAATGTCTCACTATGTTGCCTAGGCTGGTCTTGAACTCCTGGGCTCAAGCAATCTTTCCCCCTCAGCCTGTCAAAGTGCTGGGATTACAGGTATGAGCCACCACGCCTGGCCTCTGTGGCTATTTTGATTTAGCACAAAATTGAAATTCAGTGGCCATCGATGACAGTTGAGTCTTTCACTAGGTTCAACATCTGGCTGATTCCTGCTGGGGAAGGCGGTGTGTGGAAATATCCTGATATATTTAGATGAGTAGTTGCAAATGGTAGCAAAATTTGGTCTTTTTAAAGTTTGCCTTGTAATCACAGGAAACATTTTAAATTAAATTATGTAGAAATGTGAAGGGAAAATTATAAGAAATTTTCTTCCAAGTTGAATTCCTAACAGTTCTTCACATTCCTTAACATAAATAATATGCATTATATGTACAACATTGAAATGGGCTAATTGACAGTTACCCTGTGAGGAGAGCTTAGGCCTCACAGGGGAGCCCCAGGTCAAGTGACCTTGGGTAAACGAGAATGTGCATCCTACGTGCCTCCTAGGGACTTGCTTATGTGATTATATTCAAGAGGTGCTGCGTTGTCTTAAAAACAGAAAAAAAAAAAACCAGTACCTTCCTTCCAAACAGTAGCACATTTGCAAGAAGCTGAAAATATGTGCCTAATCTGTCAACAGGAATTTGGGGTACACAGGTAGATGCACTTGTCAAAACTCAGCAAATGTACGCTTAAGATTTGTGTTTCACTGAACACAGATTTTACACTGAAAGAAAAAGTTGATCAAATATTGATTCTTCGATAGTAATCTGCAAGCTGAAGTATTTAGGAGGAAGTACACTGTTGTCTTCACTTCTCTGAAGTGTACCAATAATAAGATGGATTGAGGGGATAACCAGATGGGTAATCTGAGATTTTTTTAAAGTACAGTTAAATGGTAATGGCAGAATCTAGATAATGTGCATTCAAGTATTCACTACAAAATTATCTCAAATTTGTTTTATGTTTGAAATTTTTCATAAGGTAGGGAGCGATGTGATCAGAAGTTTGGAGAAAATTAAGTTACATCATAGCACAGGTTAATCAATTGATGGCACCTCACAAATTACAACATGACGCACAAAGCATTTGAGTGCATGAGAGTTTTTAATACAATTCTTGTGTTTTCTAAATTATTTGAAACACGTCTAAGGACCCCAGCGAACTCAGTGGGAAAACCACTAAGCAGTCCTAACTATTAACAATGTGTACAGTTTCAGAATTATCTAAGAAGCTAGCATTTATCAAAACGTACCATGTGGGAGCACTATTCTGTGCACACTATATAAGTTAACATAGTAATCCTCATAACCCAATTAGTTCATTGTGTTCATTTTGCAGAGGAAGAAATAAAGGCACATGTGATTACACAAGGCTACACAATGCCAGACTATGACTTGATTTATCCCAGATTTCAAATTTTAAACCTAAATATTATGAGAGACTAATTTAGATTAAAAGTTCAACAAGTGTTCTGGGAGCATCAGACGCATCCCAGACACCGCCAGATGCTAAATTACAAGGATGAATGAGCGCAGCCCTGTGTATCTAAAGGAGCATCACAGGGTGCCTACTTGGTCAGCTTTTGAAGTGACTCTCATCAAATTTCTGTTTCCATCCACTTCTGTAAGAATAGCTGTTGTTTGTTTGTTTGTTTGTTTGTTTCAATAGAAGTCCTCTCAGTTCAAGAAAGTGAAAAGACAGCTAACAGAAGAAACTATTTGTAGACTATTATCTGATAAAGGACTTGTATCCAGAATACGTAAAGAATTCTTAGAACTTGATAATAAAAAGGCAAACCAATGTTTAAATCGACATAGGATCTGAATAAATGTTTTGCCCAAAAAGATATAGAAATGGCCAACAAGCTTATGAAAAAATGCTTAACATCTTTAGCTATTAGGAAAACACAAAGCAAAATCACAATGACACTCCACAACCACTAGGATAACTGTACTCAAGAAGTCAGATAAGCTGGGCCCGGTGGCTCAGCCTGTAATCCCGCGCCTTGGGAGGCTGAGGTGAGAGGATTGCCTGAGCCCGCAGGTTCGAGACCCGCCTGGGCAACTTGGTGAGAACTCATCTCTACAATAAATCAAAAATTAGCCGGGCATGGTAGCGCACACCTGTAGTTCCAGCTACTTGGAAGGCTGAGGCGGAAGGATCGCCGGAGCCCAGCAGGTTGAGGCTGCAGTAGCCGGGAGCGGCCACTGCACTCCAGTCTGGGCGACGGAGTGAGACTCCCAACTCAAAAAAAAAAAAAAAAAAAAGAAGTCACATTAAAAAAAAGTGCTGGTGAGGGTGTCATTGTGATTTTGCTTTGTGTTTTCCTAATAGCTAAAGATGTTAAGCATTTTTTCATAAGCTTG
>CAUYQG010128224.1:0-12246 GCA_963574415.1 Tarsius wallacei
ATCCTTCCGCCTCAGCCTTCCCAGTAGCCAGAATTACAGGCACGTGCTACCATGCCCGGCTGATTTTTTGATTTATTGTAGAGATGAGGTCTCACCAAGTTGCCCAGGCGGGTCTCGAACCCGCGGACTCAGGCAATCCACTCACCTCAGCCTCCCAAAGTGCAGGATTACAGGTTGAGCCACCGAGCCCGGCTGATAACCAGTTTTTAAAAGAGACAAAACCAATGTCTTTAGTACTTTTATAACAATGGAGGAATGTGTGTATCTTGAAATTTTGATTATTTGTTAATGAATAGCAGTAGTAATAAGAAAATTGACCTTTTAATCTTAAAAAATGCCAAGAATTGGGGAATTTTTGAGAACTAACAATATAGGTACAATTTTTAAAAATTGAAAGGCAATATGTCGTTTTCTCACCCCTATTCTGATAACTCAGAAGATCAAGATGCCATTTTATTTATTGAAATTAAATGGGTCAGTATGGAAGTCATTGAGAGAATATAATTTTCAAAGTCTATAGACTAATTGACTCAAGTGAGAATGTTTTTCTTCCTCTTTGCTACATTAGTGATAATCCACAAGTAGAAAGTTAAATATGTTAGTACTTCCTCAAATCCATTTTGACATGGATTTTTAAGGAATACCATTAATTTAATAATTGGTTTTGAGAGGACAGAAAAGACAACATTAAATTTATATTTCAAAGCATCCAAATTCAGAAATCTTAAAAGTGTGATGAAATATGCATCTTAAATTTAATTCAGTAAGAAAATGAGTTTTTTCTGTTCCAAATACTTTTCACCGTATTTAGAATTTTTAAATAACTTAGTTAGAAATTTAGAATGTTTTAAAAAGAAAAATCAAGTAAACTGTCTTGATAAAGAAACAAAGAGACTTCAGATATTTTAGTGAATAAAAAATATTTTTTTCCTGCTTTTAAATTTGAAAATAGTTCCACAATTGAAAAGAGTTAGCCTAATTAAAGAGGTTTTTTTTTTTTTTTACAGAAGAAAGTATTTAATACCAAAAAACGAATTAAGAGTCTACCTTAAATTTAGTTACCTAAGGTTCTCATAGTATGATTCTGTATAACATCTCTTCAGCAAACATCTATTACATGTCAGTACAGTCATTCCTTGGTATTTGTGGGGAATTGGCTCCAGGACCTTTCTTGGATACCAAAACTGAGGTCTCTAGTATAAAATGGCATAGTATTTGCATATAACAAGCATATCCAACTGTATACTTTAAATCATCTCTAGGTTGCTTATAATATCTAATACAATGTAAATGCTGTGTACATACTTGTTATATTTTATTGTTTAGGAAATAATGACAAGAAAAAGTCTATAAGTATTTACTACAGTTGCAGTTTATTTTTTCCCTGTACTCTTCAATTCACTATTGATTGAATACGAGAATGCATAATCAGTGAATAAGGAGGGCCAACTGTATTCTTCGTCTTACAATTTTTCATTATGACTGACTCAAGACTGGTATGCTAAAATGTCATAGACATATTTTCTGTTTTTTTAAAAGAAAATTTTATTTTAAAGATGTGGGGTACAATTCAGGGCTAGGTATACAAATGTTCATTACGCAGGAACTCTTGTTGATGAGGTATACCCCCCTACTCCCTGGCAGATTTCCACTACTGCCAATTCCTCCCTGCCCCACACCCCTCAACAGTTTCCCACTACTCCCAATCCTTTTCTTATAGTATTACAATAATTGTTCAAGATCCACTTATGAGTGAGAACATGTGATACTCAGTCCTGATTCTGTGATAGATCACTCATTGTTATAGATTCTAAGTCCATCCAAGTTGTTATGAAATTCATAATTTTGTCCTTCTTTATGGCTCTGTAATATTCCATTATGTATATGTGCCACATTTTTTTATCCAGCCCTCTTTTGATGGACAGCACTATTGGTTCCATGTTTTTGCTATTGTGAACAATGCTGCAATAAACATGCATGTGCAGGTATTTTTTTCATAGAATGATTTAAATTTCTTCAGGTATATTCCCAGTAGGGGAATTGCAGGGTCATATGGAAGGCCAATTTTAGATCTTTTAGGAATCGCCAAACTCCTTCCTACAGAGGTTGTACTAGTTTACACTTCCACCAGCAGTGTATAAGTGTTCCCTTTTCCCTGCATCCTCTCCAGCATCTGTTGTTTTTTGAGTTATTGATGATGGCCATCCTGACTGGAGTTAGGTGGTATCTCAGTGTGGTTATAATTTGCATTTCTTTGATGATGAGTGAGGCTGAGCATTTTTTCATGTATCTGTTGGCTGCTCGTATGTCTTCTTTTGAGAAGTGTCTATTCATATCTTTTACCCACTTTGTAATGGGGCTGTTTTTTTTCTTTTCAGCATGTTTGTGTTCCTTGTAGATCCTAGTGTTAGGCCTTTGTCAAATATATAGTTGGCAAATGTATTTTTCCCAGTCTGTGGACTGTCTCCCTTCTCTCTTGGTGGTTTCTTTGGCTTTGCAGAAGCTTGTCAGTTTGATGAGGTCCCACTTGTCTATCTTATCTCTTATGGCATGGGCGCTTGGGATTTTGATCTGGAATTGGTTGCCAGTCCCGATTTCCATAAGGGTGTCTCCTGCATTTTCTAAGGTTCCTATAGTTTGAGGTTTTATGTTTAGGTCTTTGATTCATTTAGAGTTGATTTTTGTGTATGGTGATAGGTAGCGGTCCTGTTTCCATCTTTTGCATGTGGTCAGCCAGTTTTCCCAGCACCACTTACTGAAGACGTTCTCCTTTACCCAATGGTTATTGTTCGAGGCTTTGTCGAAGATGAGTTGGTTGAGAAATTGAGGTTTTGCTTCTGGAATCTCTATCCTGATCCCTTAGTCCGCATGCCGTTCTTGTATCAATACTAGGCTGTTTTGATTATTGTAGCCTTATAGTAAAGTTTGAAGTCTGGAAGTGTGATACCTCTCACTTTGTTTCTTTTGCTAAGGATTGTTTTGACTATTTGTGGTCATTTATTTTTCCATAGGAAATTCTTATTGTCATTTCCAGGTCTGAGAAGAATGATGTTGGTAATTTAATGGGTATTGTGTTAAATCCGTAGATTACCTTGGGTAGGATGGACATCTTAACAATGTTGATTCTTTCCATGAGCATGGAATTTTTTTTATTTGTTTGTGTCTTCTTGGATTTCTTTCAGCAGTGTTTTGTAGTTTCCATTGTAAAGATCTTTCATGTCTTTGGTTAGAAAGATGCCAAGGTATTTCGTTTTTTTTGTGTAGCTGTTGTGAATGGGATTGTGCTTTTCATTGGGTTTTTGTTTGTTTATTGTTGGTGTATAGGAATGCAACTGTCTTTTGCACATAAATTTTATGCCTGAGATTTTGCCAAAGTCCTTTAATAAGTTCAAGGAGGTTTTTGACAGATTCTGTTGGGTTTTCGAGGTATAGAATCATGTCATCTGCAAAGAGGGATAATATGACTTCCTCTTTTCCTATCTGGATATCCCTGATGTCCTTCTCTTGTCTGATTGCTAGCTAGGACTTCCAAAACTATGTTGAAAAAGAGGGGTGAGAGTGGACATCTTCGTCTTGTTCTGGTTTTCAGGGGAAGTGGTTCCAATTTCTGTCTGTTTAGCAAGCAGTATGTTGGCTGTTTCTCGTAGATGGCTCTTACTAATTTGAGGTATATTCCATCTATGCCTGCATGTTTGAGGGTTTTTATCAAGAAGAGGTGCTGGATCTTATCAAAAGCTTTTCCCATGTCTAATGGTATAATCATGTGGTTTTTGTTTTTACATCTTTTGATGTATTTAATTATGTGTATGGTCTTGTGAATGTTGACCCAGCCCTGCATCCTGGGGAAGAAGCCTACTTGGTCATGGTGGATGATTTTTGAGATGTGTGGTTGAATCTGGTTTGCTAGGATCTTGTTGAGAATTTTAGCATCTGTGTTCATCAAGGATATTGGCTTATAGTTCTCTTTCTTTGTTGGATCTTTACCTGGTTTACGTCTCAATGTGATGTTAACTTCATAAAATGATTTTGGGAGAGGTTCATCTTTTTCAATTGCCTGGAATTCTTTAAATAGGATTGGTATCAGTTCCTCCTTGTATGTTTTATAGAATTCTGCTGGAAAGTCATTTGGTCCAGCGCTTTTTTTTTTTTTTGTAGGTTGTTTTCTTATGACATAGTCTATTTCCTGGATTGTTATCGGTCTGTTTAGGGTCTCGATTTTTTCTTGTTTCAACCTGGGGAGGTTGAAACAAGAAGATGTCAGAAAGGCTTCAGAAAGGCTTCCATTTCCCTTAGATTTTCAAGTTTGTTTTCATACAAGTGTACATAATAGTTTCTGATAATCTTTTGTTTTTCTTCTGGATTAGTTGTGACTTGATCTTTTGCATTTCTGATTATGTTTATTTGGGCTTTTTCTCTCTTTTTTTTTGGTCAGTCTAGCTGGGGGTCCATCTTGTTTATCCTTTCAAAGAACCCGCTTTTTGCTTGTTGATTTTTTTGTATTATCTTTTTGTCTTCTTTGTCCTGAATTTGGGCTTTTATTTTGGTGATCTGGATTCTTCTGCTGAATTTGGTGGTCTTGCTTTTCTAGATTCCTTAGATGATTTGTTAGGCTGTTAACTTGTGATCTTTCCATTTTCTCTGTGTGTGTTCGTAGAGATATGAATTCCCCTCTTAGTACTGATTTCTTGGTATCCCAGAGGTTTTTGTGTGATATTTCTTCATTTTCATTTGTTTCCAGTTATCTTTTAATATCTGTTTTGATTTCCATGTTGACTGAGGAGTAATTTAGCATCATGCTATTTAGTGTTCATGTCTTTGTGGGTTTTGGAGGAACTTTGAAGGTGTTGATATTTATTTTTATTCTACTGTGGTCTGAGAAGATGCATGGCAATATTTCAATCTTACAGAATTTGTTTATGCTTGATTTATGACCTAGGATGTGGTCGATCTTAGAGTACTTCCATGTGGTGATGAGTAGAATGTTCCATGGTTTTTGGGTAGAGGGTTCTGTAGGTGTCAATTAAGTCCATTTGGTCAAGCATCACATTGAGATTAGAGATCTCTTTGTTCATTTTTTTGTCTTGATGATCTGTCTAGGGTTGTTAGTGGGGTATTACGTCCCCAGTTATGATAGTGTTAGAGTCAATATCTGTTTTTTAGTTTACATAGAAGCTGCTTGATGAAAGTTGGTGCTCCTGTGTTGGGTGTATATATGTTTAGGATGGATATTTCTTGTTTATGAATTGAACCTTTTATCATTATGTAGTGACCTTCTGTATTTCTTTTAATTTTTGATAGCTTTAAGGGTATTTTGTCTGATTTTAAGATTGCAATTTCTGCTTTCTTTTGTGTTCCGTTTGCCTGAAATTTTGTTTCCTGTCCTCTTACTTTGAGTCTGTGAGTGTCCTTTCTGGTGAGATGTGTCTCTTGGAGACAATATATTGTTGCCTCATGATATTTAATCCAGTTGGCCGTTTTATAACTTTTCAGTGGTGCATTTAGTTCCTTCACATTCAGGCTAATTTTTGACATATGAGAGTTTATCCCTGTCATGAGTTTCTTACAGAGTTTGTTATTGTTGCTGCTGTTTGTGTGTTGTCTTTTCTTTGATTTTTGGATTGGTTTATGTGTGTTTTCAATCTTTTTCCTGCATTCTTGGGAAGGGCATTGTTCTTTATTTCCTTTCTTATGTGTTTAATACTCTTTAAAGTGTTTCCTGTGGAGCTGCTCTGGAGTCAGCATAAACTCTTAGGGGTTGAATGTCTGGGAATGATTTTAATTCTCCATCACTGTTGAAGCTTAGCTTAGCTGTGTAGGCAATTCTTGGTTGAAGTTGTTTATCTTTGAGAACTTTGAAGATTGGGCTCCAAGCTTTCCTAGCCTGAAGTGTTTCTGTAGATAAGTCTGCTGCTACTTTAATTGGTCTTCCCCAGTAAGTAGTCTGACATTTCTCTCTTGCTGCCCTTAAGATTTTTTCTTTTTTACCTACTGTGTGTAGGCAAATTACTTTGTGTCTAGGAGTTGGTTTTCTCATTTGTTGTCTTGCAGGTGTTCTCTGAATCTCTTGTGTTTGAATAGTCACATCACTGATGAGATGAAGGAAGTTTTCTTAGATAATTTCATGGAATGTTTGTTCCAGGGTGGTCTTTGTCTCTCAATCTGCTGCAGGGATTCCAATTAATCTTAGGTTTGGCCTCTGAATAATTGCTTATCCTTAGAGGTTTTGTTCAGTCTTTTTGAGCTTCTTTTCGATGTTTTTAACAGTTTGGTATACGTCCATATTTTGATCCTCAAGCTCTGAGTTTCCTTTTTCTGCTTGCCATGCTTATCAGTTTGTTGTTTACTTCATTCACTGTATTCTTTATTGCTGTTATCTCTGTCATCAACTTCTTCATTATTTCCTCTTGCCTCTCCTCATTTCTATTTATTGTTTCTATTAATATCTTGATATCTGGGTTTGTGGTTTGAGGCCAGTCATTCTGGGGGCTGTTCATTTTTGAGTTCTGAAGTTTTTATTCTCAGTGGTTGACCTCCCATGGGTCTTTGTGAGGCCCATATTCTTCCTTTGGTTTTTTTTTTCATTTGTGTAGACCCCCCCCCCCTTTTTTTTAACCTCTTCTCTAATTCTGTTGTTCAGTGATGGGAGGGGGTAACTTTTACTTCTGTTTCCTCAATATTCTATTCTTCATGGAGATATACTTGCTTTGTTCAATTTTGTAGGTGGACTGGGGGTGGGGAGTAGTACTTTTTGCAGTTTTGAGATTTAATTGAGGGAGGAGCTGTGATTTAGAAACTATCTGCAGATCCCAGTATCTGCTGACAGGTGTGTACTCCCTTTGGAACCCACTTTCCACCATCTTACAATTCTTCCATGCAGTGGGGGTATATGTTTGCCCCTGAAAGCAAAATGAGGTAAGAAAAAGGAAAAAAGGAAGGAGGAAGATGATTGGAAGGTGGAGAGAGAGAGACAGAGAGAGAGAGAGAGAGAGAGAGAGAGAAGAAGCGGGAAAATAAACAGGCGTACCAACTAACAGATGAACAGAGAAACAAAGACAGAAGATAAAAAAAATACAGACAATCATACAAACACACAAACTGACAAACACCCCCCCCCCCCCCACTGATGTACTCTCCCTCAAAAATACCCATATACAAACAGGACGTCTAAAAAAAGCAGCATTAAAATAACAGAAACAAAGCAAGTATGAAAACGTAATCAAAAACAGAAAGAGAGAAGAGGAAAAAAACGAAAATAAACAAAAACCAAACAAACAAAAAGAAAAAACAAAACTTGCTCTGAGACTGTTCCTATACCTTCAACTTGCTTTCAGCTCTAGTCTCCAGCCCTTCCCCTCTACTCTCATTGCAGGCTGATATGGTTGCTGTCATTGCCCCACAGACTACTGTGGGAGAGGAGGTTGCATTAGATCTGGACTCACCTGGCTTGCTGCTGCTGTTGCTGTCAAGTCTCCCACTCTGATCTGACCTGTCTGTTCCTGTTTCAGTGTGGGGGAGGGGCGTCTTTCTCTCTGAGTTTGATTAGGAGATAATTTCTAGGTCCCAGGTTGGAAGCTGGCTGGAGCTAGGCTGGGCAATGCAGGTCTCTGCTTGGTCTGGGATAGAGAAAATGGCGCTGGTCAGTGTTTACTCACCGGTGGCGGGCCTCCTTTCCAGCTTTCCACGACTTGCTTGCTCCACAATCCTGGGGCTAGTGCTGCTGTGCTGCTGTGCTGTCAGGTGATGGTGTGGGCCGGGTGCCAGGTGGAGAGGATCAGCAAATTTTTTCTGCTGCCTCTTCTCAGGATAGCTCTGAGAACAGCAGATGATCCTGCGTGCCGGGGGCTCCAATCTCAGGGTGGTAAGGGGTTGTAGTCATCTCCAGAGAAGAGCCCTGGGTCACCCAAGTCTCCCCTAAGACGGACTTTCACTCACCCACCGGCACACACCCACTCACGCAGAGAGTCTTTATGGACAGTCACTTTTGCAGAGACTCCTACGGTCCGACCTGTTCCGGCAGTCACTTTTGCAGAGACTCCTACAGTCCGACACTTGCCGGAAATTGCCATAACCATATTTTCTTGAAAAGCTTGACAGTACATGACCTTTTCTGAGCTATGCTTATACAAAGGTTTATAGGAATACATTTCAGAAATGCTATAGAATTATCCTGATGACACTTTTTCTATAGGATTGTTTTTTACTTGTTTTATAACTTTAAGTAACTTTAAAAATGTCTATTTAGGAACATATAACTTGGTGAAATATGTCCTTAATGCTTATTTACAGTCTTTCCATGTGCTATTAGGTTGTTTATAAGTATATTTATCACTTTTGGGAAGTATGTTTTATCTTCTTTACTGGATTGTAAATCATCCAAGGAGCATTCCCAGAGTACTCACAGAATTTTTTGTACTCAGTAAATGTTTTTGAGAAATGCTTAGTGATAGATTTTTAAAAATGTGCTTAATGTCCTTGCCACAAAATAGGAAAACATGGACTTACAATGTGGCTAAGCCTCATTCTCATCCAGTGGTGAGGCAAACCTGTTATTTTTTAATGCTCTAGTTTACAATCTCAAGGGATGTTTTTATTGTATTTACCTACTTATCTGAGGTCAGACTGTGACCTCAGCCATTCTAGAACAAAGCCACAGACCTCAGCAGTAAATGAAAAGAGCACTTTGAAGCAAATTCTCATAAAATCTCTACACTTTATTTGATAGGTAAGTCATGGAGCCTTTGTCACTCAGCCATACAGTTGAGTATAAAAGAAAGGTGAAAGGATGAACGTGCACTCATAGTAGCTGGAAAGGAATGTTGAAGAAGAAGAAATCCCACTGTTTAGAAATCTGATCAAATTTTGGCCACGGTTAGGTGGCTTTCAGGGTCTGTGATCTTTGTATATTCATTTGATGGATAATGAATTTTGGATTTTTCTCAGATATAAGTGGCTTAAGGGATATTGCTATGTGTTGATAAGAGTTGATGCAGATGTTGTATACTCTGTTTTAACTTTTACTTGTTGAGATGGCTATGTATGTTTACAAGCAGGAAGAAGGATAGTGTGGTTTGAAAGAAATACATAAGAAATCTACTAGCCGGGCTCGGTGGCTCAGCCTGTAATCCTGCGCATTGGGGGGCTGAGGTGAGTGGATTGCCTGAGCCCGCGGGTTCGAGACCCGCCTGGGCAACTTGGTGAAACCTCATCTGTACAATAAATCAAAAAATTAGCTGGGTGTGGTGGTGCACGCCTGTAGTTCCAGCTACTTGGAAGACTGAGGTGGAAGGATCACCGGAGCCCAGCAAGTCAAGGCTTTAGTGGCTGGAAGCGGCCACTGCACCCCAGTCTGTATGACATAGTTAGACTCCAAAAAAAAAAAAAAAAAAAAAAAAAAAAAGAAATCTACTATTTAAAACCCTTTAACAGTACAGAGAATAGTGTCTTGAATCACAAACTTTGGAAAGATTATATAAAATATATGCATTTTGCTATTGGTTTTTTTTATACATTACTAGTTAGTTTTTTAAAGCTCAATTTCAAGACCACTTCCTGATACAGCCTTTTTCTTATTCCTCTGGCTAAAGTAGTTCTTCTTCCTCTGTCCCACTCCTATTTTATTTTCCTGAAGACATAGTTAAGTCTTGCTTTTTATGCAGTTATTGTTTAGCTCTTTTCCTTTCCTCCCAGAGGGAGACATTTTTTGTTTTCTTTAATTATTATATTAGCAGTTTCTAGAATAGTGCCTTGGAGATAATATATGTTGGCTGATTGACTGAAATGTGTGGTTTATAGAGTGCTGGAAATTGAATTCTGTCCCTCCCATTTATATATTGAAGCTCCGACTCTCATTTTGATGGTATTTGGAGATGGGCCTTTGGGAGATAATGAGGCTTAGATAAAGTCAGTACGGTGGAGTCTACATAATGTGATTAGTGCTTATAAGAAGATACTAGAGAGCTTATTCTCTTTCTCTCCCTACCAAATTGGGACATAGTGAGAAGGTAGCTGTCTTAGAAGCCAGGGAGAGTTCCCTCACCAGAAACTGACTGTGATGGCACCTTGATCTTGGGCTTCTAGCCTCCAGAATTGTGAGAACACATATTTCTGTTGTTTAAGCTATCCAGTGATGGTATTTTGTTACAGCAGCCTGAGCATTCAAAGATGTGGAGTATAGCTGTTTTATATTTAAAGTGATAGTGTATTTTATCCATTTAATATGCCCTTTGTTTGATCTTTATGCTAAAATTTAGTTGGATTCAATTTTTAAACAATTAAAATGAACATACTTTTTAGTTCACATTATGAGGCTACTAAAAGAACTTACAGTTTTCGGAGGAAGTTTTTTTTTATGATGAAAGTATTACAAATGTTTTTCTTTCAGGTTAATATATGATTTCTATTCTATTAAATAACATGTTCTAAGGAAATATTAAATTTACTCTTAGCTAAAGATACAGAATAAAGAGCATTCTAATTATGAAAAATAAATATAATCATATTACCTGTTCCATCTGCATCTAAAATTACAGATTGGCTGCCAAGGAGATTTATAAGTTAAAACAATGTCTGAAATCACAGAGCAGTGTGAAACCTTTAGAATCTGAAAAAAGCATCCTTCATTGTAAACACTAATCTGCTTTTCACTGCATAGGAATTTATGGATATGGCAACAGCTTCAATTCTGCTTCTGCTTTAAAGACATTATAAGGACCTCATACATTTTAAAAATCATGTATCCTTTCTTTGTGTTTAGTTCATGAAACCTTTTCCTTATAATTGCAGACTTGTTCCCTCTTGGTTTTTTAAGTCTCTCCCAAAAGAGAAACTGTTGTAGTTTCTTGTCCTCAAGTAATAAGCTTCCTAGATTATTTTTGGTATTGTACATCTTCTGTGTGTCTAAATATACCTTCTCTGCCTTCCTTATTTTTTCTCTGCGATGTAAATATTTTGTTGTTTTTCTTTTCTTTTTTTTTTTACTCTTTTTATTATAAAAATGTGGGGTACAATTAAGGGTTATGTATACAAATGTTGATTATGCAAGTACCCTTGTTGATGAGGATGCCCATCCCTCCCTAGCAGTTTCCCTCAATTGCCAATCCCATCCCTCCTCCCCTGATAGTTTCCCATTACTGCCAATCACTTCTTATAGTATTATAATTGTTCAAGGTCTGCTTAAGAGTGAGAACATGTGGTACTCTGTTCTTTGTTTCTGTGATAGATCACTGAGTATATGATTGACTCTAAATCCATCCAAGTTGCTGTAAAGTCCATATCTTTGTCCTTTATGGCTGCATAATATTCCATTGTGTATATGTACCACATTTTAAAAATCCAGTCCAGCTTTGATGGGCAACATGTTTCGTTCCATGTTTTTGCTATTGTGAATAGAGCTGCAACAAACATACGTGTGCAGGTATCTTTTTTGTAGAATGATTTGAGTTCCTCTGGGTATATTCCCAATAGGGGAATTGCTGGGTCATGTGGAAGGTCAGTTTCTAGTTCTTTCAGAAATTGCCACCCTGTCTTCCAAAGAGGTTACACTAGTTTGCATTCCTATCAGCAGTGTAGAAGCGTTCTTTTTTTTTGAATTGGAGTCTCACTCTGTCACTCAGACTGGAGTGCGGTGGCCGCTCCCGGCCACCGCAGCCTTGACCTGCTGGGCTCCAGCGATCCTTCCACCTCAGCCTTCCAAGTAGCTGGAACTACAGGCGTGTGCTACCACGCCCGGCTGATTTTTTGATTTATTGTAGAGATGAGGCCTCGCCAAGTTGCCCAGGCGGGTCTTGAACCCGCGGGCTCAGGCAATTCACTCACCTCAGCCTCCCAAGGCGCGGGATTACAGGCTGAGCCACCAAGCCGGGCTGAAGCGTTCTTTTTTCTCCACATCCTCACCAGCATCTGTTGTTGTTTGTTTTATTAATGATGACCATTCTTACTGAGGTTAGGTGGTATCTCAGTGTGGTTTTGATTTGCATTTCTCTGATGAGTGAGGCTGAGCACTTCTTCATGTGTCTGTTGGCTGCCCGTATGTCTTCTTTTGAGAAGTGTCTATTCATGTCTTTTGCCTCCTTTTTATGAGTCTGTTTGTTTTTTTCCTTTTGGTGCATTTGAGTTCCTCTGGGTATATTCCCAATAGGGGAATTGCTGGGTCATATGGAAGGTCAATTTCTAGTTCTTTCAGAAATCTCCAGACTGTTTTCCAGACAGGTTGTACAAGTTTGCATTCCCACCAGCAGTGTAGAAGCA
>CAUYQG010128228.1:0-14448 GCA_963574415.1 Tarsius wallacei
AAAAGGAATGTTTCTACACTGCTGGTGGGAATGCAAACTAGTGCAACCTCTTTGGAAAACGGTGTGGCAATTTCTAAAAGAACTAGACATTGATCTTCCATATGACCCAACAATCCCTCTACTTGGAATATACCCAGAGGAACTCAAATCATTCTACAAATAAATGTATACAATTTTAAATTTAATATTATCCTGAAGCTTAAAAAAATGTTAAATTAATTTACTTTCTAATCCAGTACATATCAGTAAATAAAACACTACAGACAAAAACTCTTTGGAGCTCTCACTCATTTTAAAGAATATATAAAGATCTTGAAAACAAGATGTGTGAAAGCCTCTTGTTGACAGCAATTGCTTTAAAACACTTTTGAAATGTAAAGGAAACACAGTCTTCCTTGAAATTACAACAACAAAAATATATAGCGGAGTTTATATTTTGGAGATGAGAAAATCCTACAAGAGAATATATACTATATAAACTATACATACACATACATATATGAAATTTAAGAAATATATAAAAATACATATAATATTTACTACATAAATGATGTTGGGTTATTTGGATATATTTTATTTAGCTTTGGTCAAAAGTGGGTAAACTGATTTGATGACAAGGCAAGTACATGTACATTTGAAGAATTACATGAATTGTTATGTATATTAAATGTATCTCAATGCTGGAATATGGTGATACTTAGGCTCCCTGTGACTGTGAAATGATATTTAGCTCACATCAGCCTGATTGCAAATAGGCCAAACAAGTAGTATATAGGCAGAATGAAACTCTAGGCATAGATAACTGAAAAGATTTTCATAATTACTTGAACAAAATGCAACATACTTTTACTTAGTGAAAAATTAGCAAATTCAAAGAATCAATTTGGGAAAATGATCTGATTTTGAAAATAAATAAGATTTTACATTAATTTACTCTCAACATAATATTTCTCTTTTAATATCATATTTTTTGGGGGAATTCCATATGCTTTTTGTTAAGTTCCTAGATTTTTAAGTTCTTATCAGATTGCTAAGTTTCTCACCAGAGGATTTGTAAGTATATAGGATTCTAAGCACAGATCATAAAGAATATCCACAGAGGCATACAACTAGGTGATGTCTTGTTCGATGTTGGCACGATACTTTCTGTTGGCTCACAGAGGATTTTGCTTCACTGATTTGATGGCAGGTTGGTCTAGGTCACATTTTAACAAGTTTCATTTCTGCTAACAGACATGTTATCATTCTCTAGAGCTTTCTTCTCTGCACAGCATTTTCCAGGGCACACGTGTGTGTGTTTGTGTGTGTGTGTGTGTGTGTGTGTGTGTGTAAAATGCTACTCTTTTATAATGCTGAGTATTCAGTAAGCAAGATCACTTTTCAAAGCAGCCCCTTTCGTATTGATAGAGCTGTCTCTTCTGGCTTGTTTCTCTTAAAATATTGGCTAATAGATGACTACAGGTGATTTTTAAAGTAAAAGCATTAGTCAGGGATTAAAGTGCTGTAGCTTCCCTTACCTGAAGAAGATGCCAGTCTGACGTGTGATGGATGGTCTCACATAACTTTAGGAGCCTCTCTCTCTCTCTGCGTATGCAACCTCTTTGACCACACGGGAAATAAAATCAATATATGAGGGTACAGTGAGTAACATAGGTCTATTAGAATAACTTGTAGACTCAATAGTTTTAAAGTGGTCTCTCTGTGACAAATGGCACAAAGCAATATTAATAGTGTAATTTGATAGTCTTCCGAATGGCAGTCAGGTGGCTGGTACAGCTCTGTGTGGGCTGAAGGGGGAGAGAGAGGAAAGCTCAACTAGTGCAACTCTTCCAGGGAGTCATTTAAGGGGATTTTCTTCTTAATGAGTTATTCTTGGGGAATTGTATCCTCCCAAAGTAGGTGTTGAGGTTCTAAACTCTGGTATCTCATAGCGTGAACTTATTTGGAAATAAGACCCTTTCTCATGCAATTAGTAAAATTAAGATGACCAAAATGGAATGGCTTTCTATGACCATGTGACTAGTATCTTTTACAGGAGATCATGTGAGGAGACACAGTGAGAATTTCAGGTAAAGATGGAGGCTGAGGTTGGAAGGTTTCATCTTGATGCCAAGGGATGCCGAGGATTGTCAGCCATCACCAGAAATTGGAAGAAAGGCTTGGAAAAGATACTTTCTCAGAACCTCAGAGGGAACTATCCTTGCTGACATCTTGATTTGTCATGTCTAGCCTTCAGAACAGAATATATTTCTGTTGCTTTGTGGTGCTTTGTTACAGCAGCTTTAGGAATCTATTACACCAGTATTCTGGGAGGATTATTGTGTTTTGAAATGTGGACAGATAAGTGAGATGTGTAATTTATTAAAATAATCTTTAATTAAGTGATATACTTTTTTGTATACATGAGTAGTAAGAGTCATATAGAGATATTCTCCTCCAAAGACCTCACAATACAATCTAGATTAAAATTCAGACATACTAATTATTTTTGTACTTGTATAAACACATTGGAATAAAATTTATATTAAAAAAACTACGGTGCCAACAGGCCATAGAAAACCTTATGCTATCTTCACATTAATTAAATGATAGCATATTAGATCTTGCTAGACTGAGAAAATAAATAAATTTTGGGAAAAAAAAAGCCCAATTAGCTTTGAATGGCCACCAGGACTTTTACAGCTTACATGAACCACAATAAAAGTGTGACACTAGCATTCTGTTATTCAAAAGTGGTAGATAATGAGAAATGTATTCTTTTTTCCTGAGATATGGATAACCTCACATATGAATTCTACACAAGGTGACCAGCCTGCACTGTGGCCAGGGAGGGAAAGTTTGGTCTCTTAGCAGAGATTTCACCTTTACTCATTAAACTCTCTCTTCTCTGACCAGTGCATGGATGAAAGGACACATTTTGAGAGAATGGGTAGAAGTAGAAAAACATTCAGGAACCAGAAGCCTATTTCTACTAAAAAATACAAAAATAGAACATAACTTTTGATTGTGAGGAAAAGCTTTGACTCTGTTGTTACCATGAAGATTGAGTTACAGAAATGGCTAAGATAAATAAATAAATTACCTTTTTGATTTAATTCACCTTTTTGTATTGCAAAGCTGTATTTTTTTTTACTGTTTTATGACTTAATTTTCTTAAAGTCATTCCAAAAGGATAGTATTTATTATGAATAATCATTTAAATCAACAATGTTTCTCCATACCAAGGTTGGCTTTTCTTTTAATTTTACTTCCAGAACTTTGAGGAAGAAAACCTCATAGTCTCCTAGGAATACAATATTAGTATTTTTTTGACATATAGATCATTCAAAAAATACATAACCTCATTCTTAAGGATCTCATGTACTAAGCACTATAAAATATGCTGTGATGGAACCGTTAACTATAGATGGGAAGATACTTCAGAGATAATCTTGTTCATTTCATTCACATTTTAGATCCATGAACAGACTGGGGCTTCAAGAGGAGTTCATGCAAACTAATATTTGTTGATTGCCCATGATATAGCAGGCCGTGATGTAAGAAATTTACTCATATAATCCTAAGTCACCCTTCGTACAAGTTTAATTACCTGTAACTTATAAATGTGTAAACTGAAACTCAGCTAAGTTAAGTGACATATCAAGAGCATGAAGAAAGGAGTGGCAAATTAAATGCAAGATGTTCTCTTTCTCCCTACTATGAGCACTGCAAACATTAAAAATAGTTAAAAAGTGAAAGAACCAAAGTTTACAACAAAAAAAAATTTTATTGTTTTTCTTTCCTCTAGATGCCCCCTTATTTATGTTGTTGTAAGCATAGGGATTTTGTAGTTTGCGTTTTCTGTTTTTAGGTCACATGCATTTTTCAATTCAAAGAATTGTACTTTTATGTTTCACACAATTATAACTTGTAATTTATGTATGTTTTCTTTTTATCAATATTTCATAATTTTTCAACCCATACTACTAAAATGAGGTAGAAAATCTATTTCCTAGTTTCTTTTATTTAAATAAGTACTTCATAGATGTACTAACATAAAGTTTCTTTACTTTATAGTATTTTTTTGTTTGAGAGCACCGTGTCAAAATATAACATACTTCTGGATTTACATTATTTTCAAAATGATAGAACCAGTTTACAAAACTTTTAGTTCTGAGCTCATTTTGCTTAATATTAGTGAGCCTTTGGTATAAGAAGCATATAAATATAAAATATATATTTTACATTTTTAAGCACAAAATTATATTTCTTAGTTCTGTTTTTGATTATTTACAGAATTCTTTATAACTTGAATTTCTCCTAGCTAAATTTTTCTATATATTTTGTTGTTGTTTATCTGGTAGGCATTTTACATTTTCCTGACATTATAATATATGCTAGTTGCAGTAAATGATTTCATATTATCTATCATATTAATGTATTTCTTGAAATTATTTTCTGAGGTAAGCATTATTTTCTATATATCATCTCTAACTAAGATGTAATGCCATAGCCTGCATTTCAGTATGACTCTGTGTGATATCAAATCCTGTTGTAATCTCTACTCTAAAGTCTCTTTCCTTATTTATTTATGTAAATCAAATATGAAGTCTGTCCTTAAAGACCTCAGAGACCCCTGAGAAATTTATACATGCAGTTATTTATTCTTCAAACATTGTCTGAGAATTATCAATAAATATTCTAGGCACCCTGAAACATAAACTTCAATAGTAATTTTGGATTGTAATTTTATGGTAATACTAACTCTGTTTTTCCGCACTAGGAAAAACTTTTGAAGTTAACTTTAAATTATTGTCTGAAAAGAAATAATGCACTATGCTCCTGACATATGAACTAGCAGCAGTGTATGCCCTGCATATTTGTAACTGACAGTGCCTATGGTTTCATTTAGTTTTGATTCATCAGTCATGTCATCTTCTGAAAGTCCTAGAAATAGCAGCAAAGCTGGAGTGACTTTTGACGTCCTTTCACACTTCCATAAGGTTATCGTACATCCATTAACTCAAATGACAAAGGAAAATGTCATCTAAGTCTAGTAAATGGATGCCAGGATGCTAAAAGCCCTATTATCTTAGGTGAAGGGGTAAATGTGCAGCCTTGGGGGATGGAAATGTCTGATTCTGTATCTATGTAGTCACATGTATTGCACATTATCCTTACAGATTTATGGGAGAGAGGATTACCGACCACCAAATAACATGATAAATATAACCAGACCTTGGAGTTGACCCACATTATTCTTCATCTGTTTCTTATGGATGGTCTCTGACTTATAATAAATATCAATCACATTGGAGTATGAAGTCACAGTGGGGCCAGAACATAGATAGGCCCTCATGTAAGGGCATGCTTGGAAGAACATGAGAAAGATGTCAGCATTCTGAGTGTGTCATTACAGCAGAGTTGGTAGAAGCGGGAGTGCAGGTTAGAATTCACATTTGGGCAAGATTGACATTGGTAGAACAACAATAAAAATGAATATAATAAAATATAAAATATTTGATGTCAAAGAACCTAACAAGCAATCTCAAAAATAATTCAAAATAAGGGTACATGAAATAAACAGAAATGATGGAGGAGAAATACACTGAGTATTTGTAATATCCTTGATGATCCCAAATCCAACTGAGATTAGGACAAGATTTTGGAAACAAGGACTAGTTTTTTGCTATCTAGACAAGTTTTTTTCAAAGGTGGTTCATAGGTGGTCATGGTGGCTCATGCCTGTAATCCAAGCTCTTTGGGAGACTGAAGTGAGAGGATTGCCTAAGTCCTGGGGTTCAAGACCAGTCTGGGCAACTTGGTAAGAACTCGTCTCTACATAAGTCAAAAAGAGAGTTGGGCATGTTTGCGCATGCCTGCTTGTAGTTCCAATTACTAGAAAAGCTGAGGCAGAAGGATCGCCTGAACCCAGCAGGTGTGACTGTGGTAGCTGTGAGCATGGCACTGCAGTCCAGCCTGTGCGACAGAGTGAGATTTTGACCCCTCCACGCAAAAAAAGCAAAGAGGTTCATGACTCATTTTTGGAAATAGTTAGAAATTCAGAATTCAGGGTCTCCCCATATGATCTAATATATTTAGATTATTAAAGAAAACATCTAGACATCTGGATTTGAATCAAACTCATGGTTTAATTTTATTCTATTCCATTGTGACTCACCAAGGTCTGAAGCTTTCCTTAACTCAATGATTCCATCTTGCCCTCACCTTCTTTCTCTGCCCTTCAATTAACTGTTGCTCCATTCCATGGAGTTCATAAACGGAGACACTGACATAATCTCTTCCAGGTTCATAGTTAAAGATAAGAAGTTCCAGAGATTTGTGCATCAAGTGAAGTCATCAGATGGAAAATGTACGTAATATAAAGCTAGCAATGTGTACTAAAAGAGAAGAGAGTGCCTTGCAGAGGTTATATATAACTTATATCTTCCAAATATTATCATCTAGGACATCAAAGATTAATAGATAGGATATTGGCAGGGAGCTTCAGTAAAGAATTAGTTAAATGCAGTCTCTGAGTAAAATGAATGCAGATTTTCCCACCGGTAAATCTGGAGCCAAAAAGTGTTAATAGATAGGAGGTAAAATGGATGAAGTCCAAGAGGCTTGAACTATATGAAGTTGGGAACAGAAACAAGACTTGTAAGTAATTTGTAAACAAAAGTTTCCTCTTGATGGAAGAGGTTCAAGTTAAATCCTTTGAAAAAAATTCAACAAAACCCAGAAGTATCACAAAAGGTTTTAATCAATATCCCTCTTTTACAATCCACAATTTTTTTTCAAATTAATTTTAAAGAAGAATTTTACATTCAATTTTTATTCTATATACTGAAAATAATGTGAAAATAATGTTTATAGAAATATAGTGTCCTGATTTGAGGTTAAATTTATACTCATGGTAGTCAGATCTTAGTTTTGAGTCTTTTTTTAGATGACATATCAACTAGCAAACAACAAAACAATTGAAATTCATGATTATTTAAATGACTTATGTAACAAATAGGTAAAATCAGTCAATTACATGATGAAAATAACAACAAACATATTTTAACCACTATTTAAGTAATTGATATGCACTAGCTCATTTAATCTAATGTAATGCAATGTATAGTAAGATTTATATAAATTACTTGGCAATAAAATAATTAATTGATTATGATACCTTTTGATCTCTAAATCCAAAATAAAAGATATGTTCAGATCACTTCCAATAATAGGAATCTTTTCTTAAACAGTCATAATTAAAATATTTGATACAGCTATATAAGAGCATTACATCATTACTTCTGCCCAAGGAATCACATGAAAGACTAAAATGTCATCGTTACTTACCCTTCCACTAGATTGGAAGGCAAACAGTAGGTGGGAGGACTAAATCCTATTGGAGCTGCAGTTAAGAATTTACATTTCAACCTGATAAGTTTTGAATCCTGGTTTGCCATTTAGTAACTGGCTGGCTTTGTTACGATCACTTCTTTTGTCTTGATTTCCTCATTTATAAAATGAGGATATGCTGGTTAATTTGTGTTAAGTTAGCTAGGCTATGGTGCCCAGTTGTTTGGTCAAATACCAGTCTAAATGGTACTGTAAAGGTGGTTTTTAGACATGATTAACATTTAAATCAGTAAACTGAGTAAAGTCTACTCTATAATGTGAGTAGACTTCAGCCTTCAGTTGAAGGCTTCAAAAGCAAAGACATAAGTTTCCTGTAGATGTCTTAATTCTGCTTCAAGACTGTAATGCATAATCCTTGCCTAAGTTTTTAGCCTGTGTAGATTTCAGACTTAATACTGTACCGTCAACTTTTCCTTGAATTTCCAGTCTGCCCACTTACTATATATCTGTATCTATGTTTATGTCTATGTCTATATCTGTATATATCACATAAGGTGATTGTAAAGATTAAATTATTAAATTACTAATAAGTAAAATTTTTAAAATGAGACTTTATGCAAAAGTAATGTTTCTGCCAGTTAATATTGTGTTTGTGTGTATCTTTCCAGTACTAAGCACTGTGCCTGGAATAAAATAGGCACTTAATGAATATGAGTTGCACTAAGCTTTTTTAATATTAATCTGCCTTGACCCAATCAATTTTAAGTTGATTCTTAAACTCCGACAATGAGTAATTACAAATCCATTGCCATTTGAAAGTAATAGATGATGACAACATCTAAATATATTTGGATTTATATATTTTATTCATTCTATACTAGGACAAAAACTGAGGTTTGCAAATTATATAGATATGGAATGAAATATTAATAGCTTTCTTAAAGAAATATGACTTTGGGGAAGTCACATTCTTAAGTTTCTATTTTCCAGTCTCTAAAATGGCTATTATGATACATACTTCATGGTGGCACCATTGTGAAACAATCAGTCCACTTTCAGCACTCAAAATTGAAAATATTATGCTAATTTTTATTTATGCATTCAGATTATTCTAAATCAGCTTGCACTAGCAGAGGGCAGTTAAAACCAATTGCATGATTTTTACATTCAGAATCTTTGTGTGTTCTAGCCCTAATCATGTACGTAGATTTTCCAGGGAGCACTAGGTGACATATATTTTTCTATTAATATTAGTAGATAATCTGGGAATTGGTAATAACAGCTTTATATTATAGAAGCAAAAAGATTATTTTTTTAAACAATCAATTTGGCTTTTGATTCAAATGACATGTCCAATATTCTATCAGTTACTCATGAGCATGTGCTTTTAAGTAAACTTTTGCTATAAATGTCTCTCAAATACTCCAACTTTGTATTCAAAAAGTACCCAATCTTTTCATTGAAAAACAAAACAATGCACTTTGCTATGGTTTCATTAATAGAACATCTTTAGTAGTGATGACTGTTTTTATGAAGATGTAACATACAAGCATTTTAGCAGAGCAGAAAAATATTTCATAAGACTCATTGCCTCATTTAACACTTACATTTGCATAGCACTTTGCATCTATTAAGAGCATGGTGATCACTTTTATTAGTTAATGTGAGTAATATCAATATTATTTCTGCCTTTTTCCAGAGAAAATATTTTAGTGCAGACAAATGAAGTAATTTCAGCCATCTAAGTACGAAAGTGATTTGCAAGGTCCATTGTCAACATTAAACATATTGTCATATTAATATACTGTCTTAAATTGACCACTAAATATTTGTCTCATTGTCACAAAAGAATGGGGGAAAAGTCCAAAAGTTACTAAAGGACTCTCCGGTTATAGTCTTACCTCTATTTAGAGAGAAATTTTTAAAATACTAGAGTTAAAACTACTAAAATGCTCTAGTAATATCATCTTTAGACCTTTTCCTCTTACCATAAAGTTAAGAAGTCCTAGACTCAGTAAGACATTAAGAAATACAAAAAAAACATAGGGAATTACAATGATTGATTTAGGACTGAACTGTGGAATAATATAAGCATGTTGTTAGATGTGTATTCTAAACTTTTTAAAGCATTTCATTTACTTAGTTTGACTCTAAACTCAAGCAAATCTTATTTCTAAACAAAATATCCAAAATATGCCTTTGATAGGAGTGAGAAAGTGATTAGCCAGAGATATGTTTTGGTGAAAACCATAATCAAGTGTAGAATTTCAAGTGAAAACAAATAATCTTTCCTGATTTTAAAAAATAAATAATTTACTTTAGTATGGGGGGGAAGCAGATTTATTTTTGGAGGCCCCTTGTAGTACCAGCTTCCCCTGCTAGGTTAGCATTCTAGGTACTCATCTGCATCAGTGTACCTGTTAGCATTATTGTGAGAGGCTGAATACAGATTCACTGAATTCTTTTTTGTTTGTTTGTTTGAGATTCTTTCAACATGTTTGCTCATTTTATGATGGGTGATGGATGATGGGTGATTTACGAACACACCTATCCACACTGCACTGAATGTTCAGCAGTTTTTAACGAAAAACAGCATGACCCCTTTGTCCAACCCTCCCTATTCACCAGATCTCACCCCCGCAACTCTTTTTTTTTTGTTTCTCTGCATGAAAAAAGTCCTTAAAGGGAAACATTTGCCAGTGTGGAAGAGGTGAAACATTAAACGACAGAAGCACTAAAAAGCATCAAATTTGACTACTTCAAAAGCAGTTTTGAGCGGTGGAAAAAGCATCTCCGTAGCTGAATTGCACCAAACACAGAGTACTTTGAAGGTGACCAAAGTTAAAGCCTCTTAGAATAAATGCCCATTTTTTATTAAAAAAAATTCTGGGTTTTCTGGGCTCCCCCTTGTGTAATGCATGATAAATACATATTTTAAAAGTTAAAAAATAAAACTCAGAAGCAGAATTTCTGGAGCTATTCATTGTGACGGTAGTACAGTCTCTTCTCAATTATTTATAATTATGCAAACCCACTATGTATGTTCAAGTCTTACTGTGCTGTCAGAAGAAAATATGTAGAAAGTGGTCAGGTAAAACTATGTTTAAAATTAATAAAATAATATATGTAGATGCATGTCAGAAGTGACAGCCGTATAATCATACTTATTTTTCTTACAATCTCATTTATTCAATTATTCACCATTTGTTTTGCAAGTGTATTGCTCACATCCTGGGTTACTGAAAACACTGAAGTAATAGTTTAAAAGTAGAAATTATGTGCCACAGAAAAAGTTAAAAAATCCTTTCAAGTCCAATTGTTACCACGATTTTCATTTTAGTCTACATAATTCCCCCTTTTTCCCTTAGATCTAGATTTGATCTCCCATGATATAGAGATTGGCAATCTCTCCTCACTTTTACACATTCTGGAAAAACATTGCAGCAGAAAAATACGTGAGAAAACGGAATATGCATCTCCCTCCGCTCGCCACAAGAAATCAACCAAACTTAGGCAAATCAATTAATGCACTGAAAATTCAGTTTCCCCATCTGCAATATAGAAGTAATGATATTTTCTCCATGCCTCAAAGAACTTTTTGACAAAATTTATAATATTTTATAAATAGACTAATACCCAAGCTCTATATCTAACATCAAAGAACATAAGTGGCAGACTCAATACATGACATGGAATCCAACAGACTTTAGCTTGTGAACTTTTTTTTTAAGTTGGAGTCTCATTCTGTTGCCCAGACTGGAGTGCAGTGGCATGCTCCCCATCACCACAACCTCAACCTGCTGGGCTCCAGCGATCCTTCTGCCTCAGCCTTCCAAGTAGCTGTAACTACAGGCATGTGCTACTACGCCTGGTTTATATATATATATATATATATTTTTTTTTAAGTCGGAGTCTCACTCTGTCACCCAGACTGGAGTGCACTGGCCGCTCCTGGCCACCGCAGCCTTGACCTGCTGGGCTTGGGCGATCCTTCCTCCTCATCCTTTCGAGTAGCTGGAATTACAGGCACGTGCTGTCCAGCTGATTTTTTGATTTATTGTAGAGATAAGGTCTTGCCAAGTTGCCCAGGTGGGTCTCGAACCCACGGGCTCAGACAATCCACTTGCCTCAACCTCCCAAAGTACTGGGATTACAGGCTGAGCCACCAAGCCCAGCCAGCCTGTGGATTTTTAAGGTAGTCTCTTTCCCTAGTATTTTGTTTTTTCTTTCAGGAAGACATAAAACACTTTTACTATACATAGTAAATATATATATATGTATATATATATATACACACACACACACACACACACATTCATATAAAAATATATAAATGTATGCTATATAAACATATATATGTGTAAATATATTTTTGCTAAAATATTGTAATACCTCTCAAACTATCAAAGATTTGTATAATTCCCATTGTCAAAAGCCAATTTATTGGCCTGGTGTCAATCCTGCTTATGTTTGGCGGTAAGGCTGAAAAGGAAAACAGGAACAATAAAACTAATTATTACTTTAAAAACTCAAAAAATATATTTTATGGTAGGTGTTTGTTATTGGAGACAAACAAACAAAAACTATTGGATGACTGAACAGGGATATGATATAATCAAATTGTATGGCTCACTTGGAGAAAAATTGCAAAAGTGCTAGAATACAGCCAAAAAAACGGTGCATTATTTCTGTGAGAGGTAATGATGGCTTCATTGTTAAGGAGTCTTATGAGAAGGAAACAGTATTTAAAAGAAAGGGGAGAGGTAGATTTGCCTTACTTACTGACTGGTTGGCTATGGGATGTAAGAATGAGGAAGATGTCAAGAATAATTCCCAGATTTCCCATGAAGGTAATTGGTAGTGTTTCTTATGCAACAGGGGGCCAAAGGAAGATAGGATTCAGAAAGAGATATAATTAATGCATCCAGTTTGAACTTGTATAGATTGAGATGCCCATACAATACCAAGAAGCGAGATCTAGGTCATATACACACAATATATATACATACTAGGGGGACTCTCCAAAATCCCAGGCTTTATTTGTAAAAAATTGTGTATTTATTCTTACATGTTTAAACTTCAGTCACTTTTGACATACTCTCCATTTGATGCAATACACTTAATGAGAGGCTTTTTCCACTGTTCAAAACAGTTTTTGAATTTGTCAATTTTGATGCCTTTTAGTGCATCTGCCATATTTTGTTTCACCTCTTCCACACTGGCAAAATGTTTCCCTTTGAGGATGCTTTTCATCTAGCGAAACAAAAAGTTGTTCAGTGTGAGATTGGGTGAATAAGGAGGGTGGGGCATGGGGTCATGACTTTTTTTTTGGTCAAAGACTGCTTAACATTCAGAGCCATGTGGGCAGATTGTGTAAATCACCCACCATGAAATGGGCAAATGTACTGAAAGGATCTCAAAAAAAAATCACTAAAGCTGAATGAAGCTCCTCAGAAGAACACTAGTTTGTACAATGATGCTGATGGGTTTATAGAACACTTATCTAGTGAGGGAAGCCTGCCCTACAAGATGCTTGCCCTCCAAAAAAATTCTGTGTTTTTTTTGGAGAGTTCCCCTCATAGAGTTGAAAATTAAGAAAAATTTGAACTGAATATAAGAATTAGGAATCTTAATCATGTAGAGAAGATCTTCAACTTCAATAGTGAAGGAGATTAATCCAATATATTTTTATTATCTGCTATATGATGAGCCTTGATAAAGTGTTGGCTTCATTATAATAAAAAACAAATTATGATTCACTTTTTGGTCTCATCATTTTACTGTATCCCTAATGGTGAGAATGTATACAAAAAAAAAAGGTTAGGAGCAGAATTATGGGAAAATCAAAATTTTAATATACTTAGAAAAAAACAATATCAGGCATTTGTGTGACATATATTCTGTTTACTTTGTGTAATATTCACTTTCTGTCTAAATTAAAATTAATTGTTTCATCAGTCTTTTAGTTTAAAAATTCAGAAGTCATGTTAATTTACTACTTAAAAATTCTTCATTCATATCTTTCTTTTTTTTTGTTTTAATAAACCTTATTGTATGACTCCAAGTTTCATTTTAGGGCACTGTTCTAGGTGTTGAGAATACAAAGAAGACTAAAATACATTCTCTGAAGTAGGAGCATACATAGTTCCTTCCCTACTGAAATTATATAATCAGTTGTATTTTCTTCTAACATTAAAAGAATTTTGTAGGGGCTTCCAGATCAAGATGGTGACAACACAGGCAGAACTGTGAGATTCTCCGAATGTGAGTTCCCCAAAAAAACTCTTGCCCTCCTTCCCCTACCCCCTAGCCCACAGCTGGACGCATTGTTCTGAGGCTCAGGGACCCCTGGTCCCACACAGGGCCGGCTATTGCATTCCAGGCTGCTCCCTCGTGGGTGGGAAGGCTCGGGTCTCAGCTCCATCCCTGGCTGCATCAAGCCCAGACTGAGCCTCCGGTCACCCTAGGAGGCTCTGGGCACCCACCCCTCGGAGAGACTGATTCCATTTCTGACTGAAGTACGCTGGGAGCGGCACAGGGCCACTTTCACTGCTCACAGCCTGCCCTTTGGAGCTTTGGGGCTCTGAAATCTAGAGCTCTGGAGCCCTGAGTGGAGCGCCCAGCTGGGCAGCTGATCCCCGGGAGGCTCACGCTATCACGCTACCACAGACCATCATAGTCAATTGCCCAGGGATCCAAAGAGTGGAGAAAAAGGATCCTATCACTTCCGCCATTCTCCAGGCAGAGACTCACGTTGCCCCACCCACCTACTAGCAGTCTCCACCTGGGTTCCCAAGGTAACGTCAAAACAGAAGACAAAGCCACTCCCCCGGGAACTAAGCAGCAGACTTCTCAGGTTGCAGCTCAAAGTAATCCTGTGCCTTGGGAGGCTGAGGGACCAAACCTACATTCTGCTGCACAGAAAGATTGTAAGACGGTGTGAAATAGGTTCCAGTGGGTTCATACACAGATAGGGGGATGCTGGAATCGGCATACAGATTCTGAATCACAGCTTCCCCCTCAACTAAACCTCAAAACTGCAAAAAGTACAACCCACAGCCCACACTCCAACCTCAAAAGTGAACAAAGCCAGAGGACCCTCATAAGGAAGAA
>CAUYQG010128234.1:0-11243 GCA_963574415.1 Tarsius wallacei
TGATTATTATCAGGGAAGAAGTCTTTATTATTTTATAGGTGACATCACCTGGAGAGACAGGAACCAAACCTCAAATCCATCCCTTCTGCAATGAAAATTAAGGGTTTATCGTAGTTAGGGGAAAAAAAAACAGAAGGGGCAAGGAAGAGGAGAGTTGGTCAACAGGCAGCAGGTGGTTGAAAGAGGGTTCCCGTTGTAACCATGTGTGGGAAAACAGGAATTGGGGAGGTTACAGGAATTGGGAAGAGAAGCCTGTCAACAGGCAGCAGGTGAGTTTTATTGTACAAAAGTAAATTCCTTAGTCTTCAGTTCAGTGGGTATCCAGCTTATTAGAAAATTGTGTTGGAAGTCCTAGCCCAGGCAATTAGATAAGAGAAGGAAATCAGGGGTATCCAAATAGGAAAAGAGGAAGTCAAGTTATCCCTCTTTGCTGATGATATGATCCTATACCTTGAAAATCCAAGAGAATCTGTCAAAAACCTGCTGACACTGATAAAGGACTTTGGCAAAGTCTCAGGTACAAAATAAATGTGCAAAAGTCAGTTGCATTCTTATATAACAACAACAAGCAGGCAGAGACCCAAATAAAAAGCACAATCCCATTCACAATAGCCACACAAAAAATGAAATACCTCGGCATCTTCCTAACCAGAGAAGTGAAAGACCTTTACAATGAGAATTACAAAACACTGCTTAAAGAAATCCAAGAAGACACAAACAAATGGAAAAATATACCATGCTCATGGATAGGAAGAATCAACATTGTTAATTCTACGAAAGGCAATCTACAGATTCAACGTAATACCCATTAAGTTACCAACATCATTCTTCTCAGGCCTGGAAATGACAATACAGAAATTCATATGGAAACATAAATGACCACAAATAGCCAAAACAAACCTTAGCAAGAGAAACAAAGCAGGAGGTATCACACTTCCAGACTTCAAACTCTACTATAAAGCTGCAGTAATCAAAACAGCCTGGTATTGGTATAAAAACAGGCACATAGACCAATGGAACAGAATAGAGATTCCGGAAGCAAAGCCTCAATTCCTCAACCAACTCATCTTTGACAAAGCCTCCAGCAACAACTACTGGGGAGAGGAAAACCTATTCAGTAAATGGTGCTGGGAAAACTGACTGACCACATGCAGAAGACTGAAACAGGACCCCTACCTATCACCATTCACAAAAATTAACTCTAAATGGATCAAAGATCTAAACGTAAAGCCTCAAACTATATGAATCTTAGAAAATGCAGGAGACACCCTTATGGAAATTGGAACTGGCAACCAATTCCTATCCAGAACCCTAAAGGCCAATACCTTAAGAAATAAGATAGACAAGTGGGACCTCATCAAATTAATGAGCTTCTGCAAAGCCAAAGAAACCATCAAGAGAGCAGGGAGACAGCCCACAGAATGGGAAAAAATATTTGCCAACTGTATATCTGACAAAGGCCTAACACCTAGGATCCACCAGCCTTTTCTAAGTCACTCGAAGATACTTTAGGGGCCCTTGACATCCTGGCAGAAGGGCATTATATAAGTACAATGTCAGTGAGTTAGTCAATAATTAAACCAATAAATTCTTATTAGAAATAGAATTGGTTCCCAAAAAAATTTGAAAAAATTGATTTAAAGAGATGGCCCATATATGGAGAGGGAATGTATGGGAGAAAGGAGAAAAGAACTCCTTCTTTTGTATTATGAGCAGTTATATGCCATCCATTTTATAAACTTGTGGACAGATTACATTCTTTAAAATTTCAACATTATCTTTCAGGAGTTTCCCATAAAATAGTTACATAGTAAAAGAGACACAGGCTCAAATTCCACCAAATATTGAAGGTCAAAAATGGGGTCAATATGACAACACTTCCCCCAGGTAAAGGATTTACTGTCATGCTATCTAAGGACCAGTGAACAGACACTAAGGAAGGAACTTCAAACTGGCAAGGAGCGTATTCCCATCATTGGTTTCCAAATGCCAGCCCACGCTCACTTGTCCGTGGCCCTTAGTCCCATCAAAACAAGAGATATTTTAGCAGAAAATTATTTTCTTTCCATTTAAATTAATATTCTTCATTCAAATCATAATATAGATAGAATCAGGAAGGTAAGTTACAAAGATTTATGGAGCTGGATCCAATTGCCAGGATCACGGGGGTAGATTCCAGCACCATCTCTTTTGTGTTTGTTTTTTACTTTTTATTCAACTTAATTGCCTATTTTTAAAAAATTTCTATTTTTAACATTTGGAGTCCTCATGACACAATGGCACTGCATTTTGCATTCTTTGGTAAGAAAAGAAAATCAAGAATCTGAAGGCATAACACTGGAATGATCGTCTTGGAAGGATTCAGCACAAGTAGTTGGCAAACAACCAGAAGGAAGGAGAGGGATATATTCAAAATTGTAAATCAGTAGGTTACTTCTACATTTAAAGAAAACAAAATTGTAGTTAAAAAATAAGTAGGTTTCCAATTGGCTGTTACCATTTTCCTTTGGGAAAAAAATGAACATTCTATTAAAAAAACTAAAAAAAAACCAAATAAATAAGGACTTGTCATTTATACAATCAGTGCCCAGAAGAATTCCAAATGAAGGATAAATCTTTCTTATGGGGGGAGGTTAAAATGACTTTCATTCTATAAAATAAAAGTGATAGTATAAGTTAATCAACTGTATTCAATTATCTTTTTGGACAAAAGCTCAAAGTTAGCAAACTTATGATTACATCCTGTTTCATTTAATTATCTTAGTTCTTGGATTCCTAGCCTTGAAATAACTTTACAGGATAATGACTCCATCAATCCAGCACCAAGAATGGTTAGGCCGGAGCAGTCGAATATGAATTAGACCACTAAATGTTCAAATAATACTTGACTCTTTAAATAGCTTGGGAGGGAAGAACTGAAAAGAACCTAGTAAACTAGTTAACTATCCTGGAGCTAAATCTGACAACTAGCTTCTCACACGTAAAGTTCTTGCACACATTTATTAATGCACGCATTCCTCCATTCAACACATTTTAAAGAGTGTTTACAATGGTCCAACCAGGGGGCTGGGTGCTAGATTTAGAGGAGGACACAACAAATTAGAGAAGATTTTTTAAACCTATTATATAAAATGGAAACCAGGTGATATGACAGGTCCAGAGAAGGTCTTATAAATAACACAAAACATGACTTATCTCTTACTATCGTTTTAAGTATTATCTGATATATTCCCTACCATAAAGAGTATGCATTATAAACTTTCAAGAAAAAGAAATCCTTTAATTTCTTTGCATTATTTCTGAAGAAACAAATATTTTAATCAGCAGACAAATAGATTCTAGTTATGTATTCCTAGAAACAGGAAGTCCTCATAACAGTCAGAAAATCCCTGTTTTCAGAGCTGCTTGGACCAAAGACTTTTGTTTATCCTCAAGTATACTCATGAGCCCCTGGTCATCCTAGGCTTCTTACTTTCTTGAGTTAGTAAAGGAAATATGAATTCAAGAAAGAAATCCCGCTGGTCCATGTTTGGGTCAAAGTGTCATAAACCTTACAAACAATTGCGTTAATTTATAAAAATGTAATAGTGTGCAAAGTTTAAAATTCTCCTGTAATGCATTTCAAAATGTTTCAAAAACTTTAAAATTATGATACTTTGTCACCTAATAATGTCTTTTGCTTCTAACAAAACAATTTATCAGATTTATATATTCACCACATTTTGTAAATAAGAGCAAAAACATGGATCTGCAATGTAGACTAATGGTTAAATTAATTTTAGTAAATCTATAATGGGCAATCACAATATGTAATTAACTGTATCTTTAAAAGCAAGAAGTAATGTAGGGAAATTCAAATGATGGAATGTTAAGTGAAAAAAGGCAGGAAGAAGAATAAACATGCTGAATGATTCCAATTTTGTAAAAACAAATGATACTCTTTATCTCAGAGAAATGAGAACACAGTTGATTGATTTTGCTTTGTAAGTTCTACAGTTTTAAATTGTATACCAGGAATATATAACTCTTCCATCGCCATGGGAATTTTCTCTTTTTGAGTTTTGCTTATCCAGGCCACACACTTATACACCAGTTTCCTAAGGAGAGAAAATTTCCTTTCACTTCTCTAAGGTCAAAGTTTGGTCACAGTTTCCAAGAGGCAAGTGGCATCAAGTTTCCCCACGATGCTCTTTATTTTAAGTGTCAGTTTGATGTAAATCTCTGCCCACTGCGTTCTCCCAGCCAATATGCTTACTTTAAAATCCATGTTAGGATAAAATTGCTTCCTATTTTTTGCAAAAATGGCTTCCAAGTATAGTACAAGTGCTAATAATTTGCACAGTTTTCAAACAACTGTCAAATTGGCAAGCACCAAGCTTGCAGCTGCTACAGTTCCTATTTGCTTCAGAAATTTATAGTTTATTATAGAAAAGACCATCAGGCATAAAGTTAACTCTGGATTATATTTGCAAATGTGTGTTATTTGAATGATCAGTTGGATGCCTAAGTTTGCTTGTTATTGATAGATTTGGGTTATATTATAATTTTTCCTAAAGCCTTGTAAGAATCATTTCCACATATCAAAAATTGTGTAGTTACACACATATAGTGATAAGATTATTGCCTTATTAGCAAGGAAACAGATGACTTGAACAACACTATAATCCAAGTAGACCCAAAGACATCTGTAGAACACACCACCTAGCAGCACAATGCAGAATCTTCACAAGCACACATGGAACCACACACAAGGCCTTCAAACAAGTTGCAATAAATTCAAACGGACTGAAATAATAGAAAGCGTGTTCTATAATCCCAATGGAATTAAAGGAGAAATTAATGACAGGAGAAAGTTTGAGTAATTCACAAATATGTGCAAATTAGATAACACCCTTAAGTAATCAATGAATCAAAAAGAAACCATATGGAAAATTAGAAAATAACGCATAGTATGAGCTGGCAATTCTATACAGGTTGTTGGCTATTGGTCTGCCACACCTGTGTCTCCACCTGACACCAGGAGTTAGCCAACCATGCCACTCTGTAAATGCACCTTTCCTTCCTCGTTTCCTCAGGTGCTTCTACAAATCCTCAGTACAGTCTTAAGAAAAACCTCTCTAAATTATGGGTCAATCTTAATAATTTTAGAAGTGTAATCAAATAACAAATTTAGACTGAGCATGGTGGCTCATGTCTGTAATCTCAGCACTTTTGGGGGCCGAGGTGAAAGGATTGCTTGAGGTCAGGAGTTCAAGTCCAGCCTAGACAACACTGTCTCTACAAAAACAAAAGAAAGAAAGAAAATTAGCCAGGTGTGGTGGCATACCTGCTGTTCTGGCTACTTCAGAGACTGAGGCAGGACAACTGCTTGAGCCCAGGAGTTGGAGACTGCAGTCTGCAGTGAGCTGTGATCATGCCACTGCACTCCAACCTGGGCCAGAGCAAGACCCTATCCATCTCAAATTTCATATGTCCATAGTCAACCTATGACTTTTGATTAAATATGATATTCCACATTATCTAAACACTATAAATAATGTACAGTTGGCCAGGCTCGGTGGCTCAGCCTGTAATCCCGTGCTTTGGGAGGCCGAGGTGAGTGAGTTGCCTGAGCCCGCGGGTTCGAGGCCCGCCTGGGCAACTTGGCGGGACCTCATCTCTACAATAAATCAAAAAAATTAGCCAGGCGTGGTAGCGCGTGCCTGTAGTTCCAGCTACTTGGAAGGCTGAGGCGGAAGGATCGCCGGAGGCCAGCAGGTCAAGGCTGCGGTGGCCGGGAGCGGCCACTGCACTCCAGTCTGGGCGACTGAGTGAAACTCCAACTCAAAAATAAAATAAAATAAAATAATGTGCAGTTATAATATAGTTCTTGTCATACTACCTAAAAGAGCAATTTTCATTACCATTTAAACTATTGAAACCATTAATATCAAGCTTTTGAACATAATTAGTGAAGAAAATATTAATACAGGAAAAAATTCATGTCTCATAAATAATTGACACTTAAGGTGAAAAATTACCAAAAGTAATCATTGCCAATATATGAAAATTTGGAATGAGGCAATGAGAGCAAAAAAAACCCTAAGATTCAAAAGATCTAGAATGTGTTTCATGGTGTCATTGATTCATTGAGAACTATCCTCTACTGCCCAAATGTAAAGAAATACGATAGCTTTTATATTGACAGTGGTTACTGGATTCTTGAAACGATGATATAATCATGTGGTTCAAAGTCAAATAGTACAAGTAAATAGAGAGAGAAATCTCTCTAACATGTCTATTGCCCATATGCCAAACTATCATCCATCTCAGCTTCAATCAGGAACCACTAGCATTACTCTCTTGTGTCACCTTCTAAACATACTTTATGCACACACAAGCAAAAATTTTATCTCATTTTTCAGCTTTTTAATAAAAATGGTAGCATCTGATACACAGTATGCCACATCTTGATTTACTAACTATATATCCGGAGACATTTCCATTTTACTAAATAGAAGGCTTCCCTTTTTTTATAGTTTCACAGTAGTTTTAGAGAAAATGTACTAGAATTTATTTTACCATTACATAGTGATGAAAATTTAGGATTTTTCCACCTTTTGCCATTAAAAAAAAGTTGCCATCAAGAACATTGTTCACGTGCTATTTTTTAAATGTGTGAATATATCCATTGGATAAATTCTTAAAAGTTGAACTGATAGGCCAAAGGATAATTTTGATCACTATTGATTAATTACTCCTTCCTCCCACAGAAATTTAATCAACTTACATTTTATCCCACACTATATGAGATTCTTTGTTTCCCATGGCCTTACTAATAAAAATATTAATAAATTGTTAACTTTGTGTCAATTAATAATTAGCTGATGTTTTAAGACAATTATATATTTATTATGAGAGTTTCAAATGGGTAATAATTTTTTAAAATCTTATTGGCTTCTTGAATCTCTATGGATTATTGAAACCAACCCTTTATCTGTGATCCAAATTAGAACATTTCTTCAATCATTTGAATGCTTACTCTATGTACATTATATTTGTTGTTTGTTTATACCAAGTATATATTTTGTGGTTACACTGCTTTTAATGTAATAGTATAGTTCAGTCTGTTCTTTTATGGCCTTTAAACTTTGAATTATGATTAGAAATTCCTTCTCCACTGTAATGTTATGAATAAATTCTAACTTTCACTAATTATATATAAATCTTTGACTCATGGAGAGTTTTTCTAGCTAAGTGTGAGATGTTCAAATTAATTTATTTCCAGATGGCTAACCTCATTTCCTCAATAATATGTAGTGAAAAATCTATATTTTCCCTCAATGATTTGAGATACCAACTTCAATTTAAGCTAAATTTTCATACGCATGTATCTGTATTTTTAATTATTTTTCAATTACTAGACCAGTGCCATGATATTTTAATTACTATGGTTCTATAAAAGTATAACTTGTTTCTACTTAATAATTTAATTGTATTAAGACTTTAGAAATAATTTTCTAAATAGTTTTTTCAGATTATACAATGGTATTCATTTCAACCATGGTTCCAAATGTATTTACATGGAGTTGAGCAAAGCAAATGTATCACTCTTTAATTTTCTCTTTTTCTGTGGTTATTTTGTCCTTGTCCTTTATTCTGAGCATTTTTCTTGATCACATCAGCTAATGGTTTATTTTTCATTGTTTTTATAACAGAACACTTTTAGTTCAGAATTTTCTATAATGTATCGGTTTCTACATTATACATTTCTAATGTATCTGCATTCATTCTTATTAATTTATTAATTCCTTCCTCCCTTTAGTTCATTTTATTCTTTTTCCTAGCTTCTTGAGTCAAATATTTAATTTTTTTATTCTTTGTTTTATTGATGCAAATATGTAAGCTATAATTAATTTTCTTTCAATGCTCTTTAGCGTATGTCTGTGAGGTTTTTACTTTTATTTCCACTGTTTTCGTTCCCAGTTGGTCTACAGTTTTTTGGGGGAGGGGGGTTGAGTTGGAGTCTCACTGTAACCCAGGCTGGAGTGCAGTGGCATGCTCATGGCCACCACAGACTCAACCTGCTGGGCTCAGGCAATCCTTCCACCTCAGCCTTCCAAGTAACTGAAACCACAGATACAAGCCACCACACCCAGCCAATTTTTTTACTTATTGTAGAGCCAATGTCTCGCCAAGTTGCCCAGACTGGTCTTGAACCCATGGGTTGGTTCAGGTAATCCTCTCACCTCAGCCTGCCAAAGTGCTGGGATTACAGGCATGACCACCGTGCCCAGCTTGGTCTACAATTTTTATTGGTGTTTTTTTCCTCTTTGACTAAGAAGATAAGTAAGAATATTTAAAGTTTTAGAAGAAAAAAAAGTATTGATTTATTTTTAAAAATTAATTTCTAATTATATTGCTTTTATGTATGGTCATTTTTGTGAATATTACAGAGGCACTTTTAGAAGACATATATTCTTTTCAGTGCACATGTTTTAATGAATATTACTCAAATATACCTTATTCATTATATTACATTGAGATTCCATAGTCTAAGTTATTTTTGGTTCTCCCAATCTGCTTTGTGCTGAGAAATAAAATTCTCCTACTCCTTTTGTGTTTCTATCTGTTCCACATTTTATTTCCTGGAATATCTACTTTCTAAAAGTTCATAACTTTTTGCTTCACAGATATTTATGTTATATATCCATTGATAATTGTATTCTCGAGCATGATTGTTTTTCTTTGCCTCATTTAATAACTTTTCATTGAATTCCACTTGTCTGGTATTAATACCATTAATTCTCCTTTCTTTACTTTTGTTTCATTTTCCTTCTTTATCTTTGAATATCATTTCATTTTTAACCTTTTGAATCCCATGGGCTTTCTCTCTTTTTTTTTTTTTTAGTTGGAGTCTCACTCTGTCACCCAGGCTGGAGGGCAGTGGCATGCGTTCCAGTCACCGCAGCCTTGACCCTCTGGACTCTGGCAAGCCTTCCACCTCAGCCTTCCAAGTAGCCGGAACTACAGGCACGTGCTACCACTCCCAGCTAAGTTTCTGATTTATTGTAGAGACGAGGTCTCGCCAAGTTGCCCGGGCTGGTCTCGAACCCACGGGCTCAGACAATCCACTCACCTAGACCTCCCAAAGTACTGGGATTACAGGTTGAGCCACCGAGCCCAGCCCCATGGTCTCTTATATTCAGCCGTGGGTTGGGTTTTATTTTACACTTCCTTTATTCTTGTGAGGTAAGCCCATTTATGGACTTTACACCAAACAAATATATTTAGTATAAATTTTTAATTAAAATAATCTTCAAAAACTACACACACACACACACACACACACACACACACACACATTTTCATTAAAATAATCCTCAAAAACGATATACACTCGCACACACACACCCAGGGCACACAGTAAAAGTTTTTGAGGACTATTTTAGTGTCTTCCGGAAATTTTCTCAAGAAAAGTATCCCCTGACTTCTTGCCTGTTGAAAAACTCTTGTTGCACTGTCTTTTATTTTAGAGGAACCATTTAGCTGAATTTAGAATACGCGACTTAGTTTATCTTCTTGCCAATATCTTAATGCAATTTTACTATCTTCTCATACTGCTATGTTAAAGGTTCTGTGGAGAGGCCTACTTTTTTTCTATTATATATGACTTAATTTTTTTGTTTGAGCACTCAAATAACTATTTATATGTGAGGTCCACCCTATGCCTCAGTACTAATTGCTTTAGGAAAAGTGTCACCTAGCATATGGTATAATCTTTTAGGTAATTAGCTCAAATTTCACTTTTATTTATTGAATTATCTATTTAGTTTTGTTTTTTTTTTTTCTATTTTGTTGCTTTGGTTTGGTTCTTTGAAGATTAGAATGATGCATACGTTGCATTTCCTTTCCTTGTATATTATGGATTTTTAAAAAAAAATTCTCTGTTCTTTTCTTCTTTTCTTTGAACTTTTTTTCACTTGTTTTTATTTTATTTTAGATTCAGCGGGTACACGTGCATGTTCATTACATGGAAATAGTGTGTAGTGGTGGGGATTGGGTCTCAAGCGGCCCACTCTCCCGACAGTGAATATTGTGCTTTGTAGGCAGTTTCTGTCCCTAACTCCCTTCTCCACTCACTCCCCCATTGGTGTCTCCAGTGTCTATTATTTCCATCTTTGTGACCATTTAGCTCCCATATAAAAGGGGAAATCGCCCCAAAAAGGAATCTATTTTTTTAAATGTGCATTTATTCTTACATGCTTAAACTTCAGTCACCTTCAAGGTACTCTCCGTTAGATGCAATACACCTATCAAGACACTTTTTCTACTGCCCAAAACAGTTTTTGAACTCATCAATTTTGATGTTTTTTAGTTTTTCTGCTGTTTTTTGTTTCATCTCTTCCACATTGACAAAAGTTTTTCCTTTGAGGATTTTTTTTTTCCATCCAGGGAAACAAACAAACAAACGAAAAGTTGCTCAGGGCAAGATCAAGAGAATAGGAAGGGTGGGGCACAGGGGTCCTGTCATTTTTGGTCAAATACTGCTGAACACTCAGCATGGGTGGGCAGGTGCGTTGTCATAGCGGAAGAACCAGCTACCCGTTTGCGCCAAATTGGAAGGTTACTTCCACAAATCATGAGGCAACCTTCTCAAAACTTTCAGATAAAAACTTTGGTTACCTATATGATACAGAGGAACAAATTCTGAGTATACTACAAGGGGCCCGTCCTCCAAAACATAATTTCATTTTGAGGGGGTCTCCCCTCATATGAGTGAGAACATGGAGTGTTTGGTTTTCTGTTTGTGAGTCAGTTCAATTAGGATGATGACTTCCAGCTGCACCCATGTTTCTGCAAAAGACATAATTTCATTCTCTTTTATGACTGCATAGTATCACCACACACCAGTCAGAATGGCCATTATTAGATATCAAAGAACAGCAGATGTTGGCACAGTTGCAGAGAAAAGCAAACATTCATACACTATTGGTGGGATTGTAAACTAGTTCAGCCTCTATGGAAAACAATCTGGAGATTTCTCAAAGAACTAAACATTGAATGACCATTTGGCCTAGCAATCCCAATACTAGGGATCTATCCAAAGAAAAATAAATCAGTATATAAAAATTATACCTGTACTCATATGTTCATTGCAGCACTATTCCCAGTTTCAAAATCATGGAAGTAACCTAAGTGCCCACCAACAATTGCCTGGATAAAGAAAATGTGGTCTATATACACCGTGGAATACACACAGT
>CAUYQG010128235.1:0-34342 GCA_963574415.1 Tarsius wallacei
ATAGCTGAAACTACGGGCATGCGCTACCACACCCGGCTAATTTTTTGATTTATTGTAGAGATGAGGTCTCGCCAAGTTGCCCAGGCGGGTCTCAAACCCGCGGGCTCAGGCAATCCACTCACCTCAGCCTCCCAAGGCACGGGATGACAGGCTGAGCCACCGAGCCCGGCTCAGAATCTTTCTTGAGGTTTCAAGAACTATTACCAATCAACTGGAGTTGGCAAGTTGTATGAAAGCTATTCTTTTCTGATTCAGACTCTTTCTTGCCAGATAGTAATTAAGTATGAAGCATTGGCCATGCCCTCAGCTCTCCTGGTAACTAGAGTGGTTGGAAATATAAGAGAACCAGAGCAAACTGTCCTTGCCCTCAACAACCTAAAATCTTACTGGAGAGAAACAATGTAGGTACATGGAACAATGAGGGAACTTATTTTTATAACTGCATTAGTGCAGATGATAAAGAGCAATATATCTTCACCATTGTAGAGGGTATATATGTTAAAAGGATAATTTGGAGGGTTATCAGGTTGTTTTGTTGCTTGTTTTTTAAAAGGGTCTTGCGACATTCTCATTAGGAACATCTCCACTTTCAGTTTATGCCTTGCATTGATTTCACTCTGATAGTCTAGTAATAAAAATGCCTCTCAAAGTTAGAAAACTAGCCGGGCTCGGTGGCTCAGCCTGTAATCCCGCTCTTTGGGAGGCTGAGGTGAGTGGATTGCCTGAGTCCGCGGGTTCGAGACCCGCCTGGGCAACTTGGCAAGACTCCTCATCTCTACAATAAATCAAAAACCAGCTGGGCGTGGTAGCGCGCGCCTGTAGTTCCAGCTACTTGGAAGGCTAAGGCGGAAGGATCGCCGGAGCCCAGCAGGTTGAGGCTGCGGTGACCGGGAGCGGCCACTGCACTCCAGTCTGGGCTACAGAGTGAGACTCCAACTTAAAAAAAAACAAAAAAAAAAACAAAGTTAGAAAACTTCTGACAAGATATGAGTTTTTTCTTTAATAGAAAAAAAAATGGGGCCAGACACGGTGGCTTACGCCTATAATCCCAAAACTTTGGGAAGCAGAGGCAAGAGGATTGCCTGAGCCCAGGGGTTGAGGGCCAGTCTTGGGAACCGTCTTTACAATAAATCAAAAATATTAGCTGGGCGTGGTGGCATGCACCTGTGGTTCCACCTGCTTGGAAGTCTGAGGCAGAGGGATCATCTGAGCCCAGCAGGTGGAGGCTGCGGTGGCCATGAGCATGCCATTGCACTCCAGTCTGAGTGACAGTGAGACATAGACTCAAAAAAAAGAAAAAGAAAAAAATAGGATTAGTGGGATAAGTACTATATTTGCACAACCAGTAATAAGATAATATTGATGTTTATTATACTGTAGAATTTATTTTCCGTATTCTTTTTTTACTATGATTACAGAGATAATTTTAAATGTATATTTCTTGTCATTGTTGTTTATACTTGGCTCCAAATGTAATTATTTTAAAATATTTAATTTTGTTCAACATTTTTTTGAAATTCCTGCTCCCTCCCTCCAGTCACTTGATAAGTCAGATAAAAACTAGGTTCTCAGCCTTGATTTCAGGTTAAAAAAAAAAACTATTGGTTAAAAAAAAATCAACTTCTTGCACAGGAGTTTGAAAACACCACTGACTGAAACTCCAACTGTGCTGAAAAATTTTAAAACAAAGTGTGGATGCCATGAAGTTTAACAAGAAAACGATCTCATTTAAACATTGGAAATGATGATCATTTTCTTGGGTTTATATGAGAGCAAGTTCTTAGCAAAGGGGCCAAGCAGAAGTCCTCCAACATTTAGAGACAGGACAGAAGACTGCAGGAAAAGTCATAGCTGAATCTGGAATTAAGCACAAATTCAAGAAAAATCAAAATGAAAGGCAGAGTGAAAATTTCAGTCATCATTCATTCTCAGAACTGTCTGGTCAAGAATCACTCCTGTGGCCGGCAGACTCTTGTGGATCATCAGCACTCACCATCACTACAGTAACATTATTTTTATTCAGCCTCGTCCCCAACACCCCTTTCCCGGTATGCTCCCTCAAGTCATCCCAAGCCCCCCAACCCCGTCGAGTCTACTCGCTGCTCAACTGATACTTGGTTTTGGTTTATACCATAAACCATAAGACATTGCAAGCCATTTATTTTTCAACATGTACAATTTAATCTTTAAAGTTATCTGAAGATTTTTATTATTTTCTAAATTTAAAATAGTTCTTTTTCTAATAGTATTCTTTGGTCAATAAGGGCAAGGAACATAAAGAGCTTTAGAAAATCCTGATAAGATTTCATTTTATGACAATGAATAAAATAAAACAGGTTCCAATTCAATGTAAAAAAAAAAGATTTATTTTCTGATTATAAAATCAAGACATGCTCGTTGCAATAAACACAGAAACTATCAAAAAGTATATAAGGATATATTTGAAAACCCTCTTCACCCTCCCAGCATAACCACTGTCAACATGTTGGGGTGTGTCAGCAGAGACTCATTCAGTTACACATGCACATGCCCACACGTGTGTACAAAATTGCCATTACATGGGATCATGCCTATATTATCGCCTGCTTTTTTTCACTTGATAATAAACCATGAGCATTTTTTCTTTGTCAGTAAGCATAGATTTTCATAATTATATTAAATGCTGCATAGAATTCTACCTCACTGGCATACCAAAATGCGTTTTGCTAATCCTGTGTCGGTGATGACACAGGGCAATGCCAATATTTCAGTATCATAAACCAGGCTGCTATGATCACATACCTGACATCTTTACCCACTCGTGACCTAGATGGTCTTTGCAGAGTAGAAAAATGGTCCTGCAATTCTGCCTCTTAAGAAACCTTTCACGGTCACCCTCCCCTCTGCATATTCTAGGCAATAGTGTCTGAAGCAGACCCAGTACCTGCAAAGGTCAGCATATGAGTGGCATTCCTATACACCGTGCAGTCTGAAGACATCAAAACCAGAAGGGCCAGGGACTTTAAGAACTTCTTCAAGTGTTTACACAAAACACTCCATGGGGCTCCAGAGATAGCTGGGAGACTGGAGGGCGGAAAGCTGAAAACCTGTCCCATCTTGGTAGAGGCAGCTCAGAGAAAAACTATGGGTTTCTATGAATGTGTCTGACTTCTAAACTGCCAGGAGGGAAACTTGCTTTATAAAAAGAGCAGTTGAATGAACATGCTTTGGGTACACTACCAACAAAGATGCCAACTTACTATAAATGCTCCCAGAAACAAAACAAATGAAGAGAAAGTCCAAGAATCGTCTCTTTCAGAAACCAGCTAGCTCAAAGACCACCCGGAGAAGCCTCGCTGACCCTCAGCAGTTCCCGGGATTGTAGTTCAGAAGCCACCAGAACCAGGAACAGCCACCGCCCCGAGAGCGGCTTTATCTATTATCCGATGCTGCCTCCTTCTGCCGGCCATTAGCAGGTGAAACTTTTCCCCCAAGGAGCACAATTGTTAGCTTACAGTGTGTGTAGCCAGGGTTTTAGGAGAGTGGCTGCAGGGACTGTGGGCTAAGCAGCCCATGACCACTCCCCCGTTCGAGGAAAACTTCAAAGTCAGGGTACTGGCTTTTCTTTTCATGACAAATGGGCGACGCAACAGCGGGTTTTGTTGTGCCACCACTCATAAATGGCTTCTAATTGCTGCGATCTCTCTGAAATCAGTTGTTTCTACAATTAATGACTGATTTCACAGGGCATTAACCATCCCTGGCAACAGTTCATTAACTGCTGGCGAGGGGGAATAAGCGACAGTTCGCAGGTACGGATGCTGCCTTCAGAAGACTTGCCGGTGGTGAGCAGGGATGTGCACCCAGAGGAAAATAACAAGGAAGGTGGCCTTTCCGGGCACCTGGAGTCATAATGCAGGGTGGCAGATCTCAGCAAAATGCTGTAGTATCTCAGCTCCAGCCCAAAGCAGGGGCTAGGCAGCCAAGGACCAAGAGAGCAGTGCTGGAAACTAGCCCTGGCCCACTACAGGGAAAATCGAGCAGTCCATTGCAAATGGTCTAGTGTGACCTGTCTCCAAGCTCCTGTGATAACGGGAGACAGGAAGTGATCAACTCACGGAGAATGATAGCAGGAGGACAAAAGGGAAAGGGACATCTGCTTGTGGAGGCACCAGGCGGCAGCTCTCTCCCCCACATGGGACTTGAAGCTTCACAAGAGTCAATGGCAGGATTTCTGCTCAACAAAGCACCCCCGGGGCCTGGACTAGTGCTGTCACCTGATAAAAGCTCAATAAATTTTTGCTGAGTGAATGGACAAACTAGAGACAAAGAGAAATTCAAGTTCAGAGCAAGACACTGTTGATCTAGAATAGAAACCTCGACCTGAAGGCAAATGGAGACAAAACTTTATGTATGGACAAGTCAAAAGGAGACCTAGAATAGACTGAAGTTATAGGGCACTGCTTTTAAGTTCTACTTCCTAAGGGCTCCTGCCTCAGTCAAGATCAGCTTAGAAATCTGACAGGCCCAGGGCAGGCCCATACCTTCCTTGAGAAACTAGCCTTGGAGATTGGAGAGACGTGGCCACAAGACAAGGAGTGCCAGCAGCCACGGAAGTTGAAAGAGGCAGGGAATGAATTCTCCTCGGAGCCTCCAAAAGGAACGGCCCTGCTGACCTTCTGATGTTAACCTAGTGATGCTGATTTTGGACTTCTGATTCCCACGCCTGTCAGAGAATATATTTCTGTAATTTGAAGCTACCATGTTTGTGTAATTTGTTACAGCAACCAAATGAAACTAATACATATCCTCATAATGTTATGTAGAGGATTTAATAAGATAATGCTCATGAAACATTTGCATGGGGAGAGTAGTACTGAGAAGGCAAATCTTTCCCAAATGACTTGTGCCCTAAGTTGACCAGCAAGACCGCCATCTTGGCCCCTACTGCTAATTTGGCCTCACCATAAACCCTTCTTTTTTTTTTTTGAGTTGGAGTCTCACTCCGTCTCCCAGACTGGAGTGCAGTGGCCACTCCCGGCCGCCGCAGCCTCGACCTGCTGGGCTCCGGCGATCCTTCCGCCTCAGCCTTCCAAGTGGCTGGAACTACAGGCGCGCGCTACCACAACCGGCTAATTTTCTTGATTTATTGTAGAGATGAGGTCTCGCCAAGCTGCCCAGGCGGGTCTCGAACCCACGGGCTCAGACAATCCACTCACCTCAGCCTCCCAAGGCGCGGGATTCCAGGTTGAGCCACCGAGCCTGGCTATAAGCCTTTCTATTTCCTCCACTTTCCACTCCACTGGTTTCTTCTTGGTTCCTCCTCCATGGCATGATTTTCTGCACATTTGAGCCTGTGCACACACTACTCCCTCTGGATCCAATGTCTTTCCCTTTCTTTTTGGTTTGGTCAGTCCCTCTCCAACCCATAGACCTGGCTCCCCCGTTCTGCCTCAGAGAAGTCTTCTCCCCATTGGAGATGCTCCCAACACTGGGCATCCCTTCCTTGCACTGTTGCAATTTGTCACAGTCTTGTCACTGTTTGGTTAACGTTGTCATTCCCACTGAACTATAAACTCTAGATACCCACATGCATTGTATTCAGTATTGTTTCTCCACTGCCTAACACAGTGCCTGGAAAGTAGTAGGTTTTCAATACATTTTTTTTTTACCATGAATGGATGCAGATGAGTGAGTTCCTTTATTTTCCAGTGGGGAAACAGATCAGAATCAATGGACTGGAGGAATCCGCCAGGTCCTCCTGCAATGTCTTTAAAACACATACCTTGGACCACCCTAGTGAGTGCGAAGCAGAGGAAATGCCAGCCATAGGCAAAGCAAATCATGGGCAGAAATGGCTTGTTTTCATCCTGTGTGTTTTCCTTGTCTACTCAGGCTAAAACAGCACATTTCCTGGGAGGCTGGGTATCTTTCCAGATGAATTCACCACTTTCAAGCATTTGACAAGGGTTGACTTGTTCCCATCTAAGTTGACACCCTGATGCTGGGTCTCGTGGGTCCCAGGCCTAAAACATACATTGGAAACATCTCAACCCCTTAGTAAAGTTAAATTGGAATCCAGTGGCCTAATCTTTTGTGATGAGTGTTATGAGTCATGTTTAAGATCAGCATATTTTTGTTTTTGTTTTTATTTTTGTTTGTGCCTCTTAAAAATAGAAACAGGAAGGAATACGCCCCAGGGAATGCTCATGGTTGGCTGGGACCGCTAGAGCTTTGTCATCTGAGGCTCCACTCCAGGCTGAAGGGGCTGGGATTAGGGTGAAAACCAGCAAATGAGCTCAGAAAGGCAGGAACAAAAGCTGAAAGGGATGATCTCACCTCATAGCGCCAAAGGAACAAAGCTCCCACCCAGGCCTCTGTGATGTTGCTTCAGTTTGGTCCCAGCCTTTGTAACCACAGCTTAGCAGTTTACGCGGGTGACGTGCAAGATGCTTTCACATTCATTAACTCATTTGATCCTCAGGACTCTGGGGGAGGTTAGCAGGGCAGGGCTTACCCAGCCCCTTTCAGCAAAGGAGAAAAACAAAAGCTCAGCTTTCCAGTGACAGTGGCCTGGCCAGGGCTTGACACTCACTTCTTTGAGCCCCCTCTTACCAGTGTCCATTGCCCTATGCAAGTCCCTCTCCTAACTTCAAAATAAAATAATAATAATAGCTCATACGGATTGAGGGCTTACCATGTAATACCAAGGCCTATGCAAAAATGTTGCATGTGCACTCTCTTATTAAATTCTCTCATTAACATCATGAAGATATGTATTAGTTTCATGTGTTTTCTGTAACAAATTGCCATAAACATGGTAGTCTCAAATTACAGAAATGTAATCTCTGACAACCCTGAAAATCAGAAGTTCAAAATCAGCATCACTGGGATAACATCAGAATGTCAACAGGGCTGGCTCCTTCTGAAGGCTCCAGGGAGAATTCATCCCTTGCCTCTTTCAACTTCCTGTGACTGCTGGCACTCCTTGTCTCGTGGCTGCATCCCTCCAATCTCCAAAGCTAGTGTCTTCAAATCTTTCTCAGTTCCATCTTCATCTCTACCTTTTCTTCCCCTCTGTGTGTCTGTGAAAACTCCTTCTGCCTCCCTGACATGAGGACTTCTGTGACAGCATTAACTACCCACTCTGATAATCCAGGAAAAATCTCCCCATCTCAAGATTCTTAATCGCATTGGCAAAGACTCTTTCCAAAAAAAGTTAACAATTGCAGGTTTCAGGAATTAGGAAGTGGACAGCTTCTGAGGAGCCCTTTTTAGCCCATCACAAGTAGGTGATGTGATATCCCCACTCTGCAGAAAGAGGAAACTGAGGCACAGAAAAATGAAATCACACACCCAAGTCCATCTCCGTATTAGAGGGTCAGTTCTATTCATAAAAAGTGAATGACCCATCTCAACTAGACTCTGACTTTTTGAGTCAGAGCTCACACTCCCCCTATATAATTTGCCCCTCACCCATACTATCCAACAAGAAGACATCTAAAACTAACTTGCAATCACATCCATTTTTTTTTCAACCCCAGGGGCAGGACCTATGCAACTTCAATTTCTGGGCCAGGCTCTTGCAGATTTCAGACAACATCCCTTCTGCCAAAATTACCTTCGCCACTGCCTGTCTAGACAGTCTAGTAAGGCAAAATCAACCCCAAAGCCAAGGCAAGGCAGGGGACAATTTCCTCTCTCCCACCCCAACAAGGAGCTCTGCCTTCTGTATACAAAAGATGGAACAGAATCTAATGTTTTCATAAGATAATGAATAACATACAGGGTATCTGAGAATATTTTTTTAAAAGGGGGAGGGATCTCTCTGGGCGGAAAATCTAGAAAAGGATTCCCTGTACTCTGAATAAACACAGCCCTGGACCAGGTCCCCAGCATGGATAAGATCCAAAGAGGTTCTTGCCTATTGGGTATGAATGTGCCTGGTGAAACTCAGGAAATTTCTACTACCCATTCCTTAGTCATGCTCGTCATGTCCTCACCTCAATCTTTTTTTTTTTTTGAGTTGGAGTCTTACTCCGTCACCCAGACTGGAGTGCAGTGACCGCTCCCGGCCACCGCAGCCTCGACCTGCTGGGCTCCGGCAATCCTTCCACCTCAGCCTTTCAAGTAGCTGGAACTACAGGCACGTGCTACCATGCCCGGCTAGTTTTTGATTTATTGTAGAGATGAGGTCTCGCCAAGTTGTCTGGGCGGGTCTCGAGCCCATGGGCTCAGGCAGTCCACTCACCTCAGCCTCCCAATCTTTACCCATTTTTTTGGTCTGGAAAACTCCTATTTATCCCTCAAGATCCAACAAAAGTAGCCTCTTAGGTGAAACATTATTTCTCCCACAAGTTCTCCACCACCACCTCTACTCTAGTATAAGCCCCATGAAGGCAGGAAACTGTCTTTTTCTTCACCTTTGACCCTGCCAGAGGCCAGCCCAATGCCTAGAACAAAGTAGCTGCAAACACCAGTGAGATCGATGAACAAATCAGTCATTTAAGCCCCCCTAGCACTTGGTGTAGATCTGGATAAGCTTTCGATGCCCAGTGCTGAAGCATATATCACCTTGTACCATAAAAGTGAGTTATTGGAGGCAAGGGCTTGTGCCTTTTAAGTTCTGCCTCCCCTCAAATCCAGCACAGAGCTTGGTGGAGCCAAAGTGCTCAGAATGGACTTGGTGACCCCAAAGCTTCCAAAGTCTGGATATAAAATAGTAAGCAGCTTCAGAATCTCCACTTTCAGTGATCTACCCCACATCCTACCCCACATCTGCTCAGCAGAGTCAGAATAGCAAAAGGAGAGGTTTGTGCCGCTCACTGGGGCTGTCGGCTTTCCTTAGGAATGAGGACCTGCTCTGAAGGTGTGCATCTGTTCCTTCTGAGGCTGCTGCCGTTGACCTTACTTTGAAGGATAGACCAGGCAGACCCCGGGACAAAGACGGCATTGCAGACAGGATTGGATTTCCTCACTTCCCCGTCTGTAAACTTCGTTGACTGTAGCTTTAAATATTTATGACCAACGCAGGAAGTTTGACTGGAACAGAGAAGAGGTGGTAAGGAGGAAGATATGGTTCCCTAAACCCAGGATGTTAGTAGAGTGCGTTTTCAGCACTGTGGTCCTTCCTGAGGCCAGGCAAATGTCAGCCCCAACCACAGTGGGCAGGGGTAGCTGTGTGGAGATTTTAAATGACAGTTTTGTTCTCATACGTAAGCTATTTTTCTTACTCTAAGGGATGTACTATTGTCCCAATCATGGAACACAGACACAATGCACAAAGTTGTCTCTCAACCCATCCCTCCTCAGAGGGGCACAGCCATTGTGCAAAAAGGCACAAAAGGTTTGACTGGGGCCAAAAATTCCAAGTCAATACCAAGTGGGCTGGAGAAGTTAGAAGTAGGAAGCCTCAGAAAAATGATGTGTTTTCTGGGGGGGTTTGTTGTTGTTGTTTGTTTGTTTTTGTCTTTGTTTTGTGTTTTTTTCCTTTAGGAGAAAGAAGGAATCTTCCAGATATGACCTGCCCACAGTTCCCTGCAGAAATAAACACTGCAAGGAAGATAAGTTTTGACAATCACCATGTTTATGCAGAATCTCTAGCAAACGGCGTCCAACTCAGCGAGTTTTCAAATATGCATCATCCCACCACAGCGCTCGCCTCCCCCACAGCATTTCCCGCTAGTGGATTTTGTTTAGGATCATTTTCATGATTTGCACACGTTTTGTAAGCAACGTAAGGACCGACTCCAAGAGAAAAGCTCATCAGAGCTCTACCCAGAGTCCCTGCAATCGAAATCAGATGTGCTGAAGGAAAAATTAATGGGAACACAGAGAGAGAAGGGCCCGTGGCTGATTTCACAGCAGAGAGGAATAGCTGCTGGAAGGAGGGCACTGTCTCAGGGCAGAGGGTCTGAGGGAATTCCAGATACGCGATCGCTAGTTGCATTTATTGTGCATGAGGCAACATCTGTATAAAATGCTGAACGTGCATGAGCTTCAGACATTAGGGAGAAGAAAGGGTGTTTGGGGAAGGGAGTGAGACAGCAAATTGATTTGTACTGCCTGCAAATATCTGAATAATAACTAATTAAGGTGGGTGAAACCGGACATGGTGGCTCTTGCCTGTAATCCCAGCGCTTTGGGAGGCCGAGGCAGGAGGATTGCTTGAGTCCAGGAATTCAAGACCAACCTGGGCAACATAGTGAGACCCTGTCTCTATTTAAATAAAATTTTAAAAACAATAAAAATAAAAAATAAGATAAGGTAGCTGAAAGAAGACACTGAGGTCCTGGCTTTGTCTCTTCTGGGCACTTCCATGGAGAACCAGATAAGTCAGGTGCTGGCAAAAACAAAACAACATAAATAAAATTTATGTTGAGATTTAGTGAGAACCAGCTAAGTCAGGTGTTGGCAAAAACAAAACAACATAAATAAAATAAAGGTGTTGGATGAGACCCCCGGAGGTCATCTTTACTTCTAGCTCAGCTCGGAGGGACCTTGAAGGTGAAAATATGACTGGAATGTAAATGAACACAGGTGTCATGGGCTATGAAGTCATGAAGAAACTAAATGCCCCATAACTGTGGAGATATGTTCTACCCACACAAGTGGAAAGTGCCAGAATGTTCTTAAACTTGCCAGTGGTGTCATCGTAGTCCGCTTGGTAATGACAACTGTTAGAAAGGGACTTATTTTTATTGGAAAAAAATTGAGAAACTCATTTGGTCTACCACAAGTTACATGATGTAGCTAATTGATGGTATGAATGAAGTAAACCTCACCTCAAAGATTAAAATGCATTCAAAAATTAACAAAGGCTACACCATCCTCCAGGAAACTATAACTCTGATATTAGTGATCTTTGTTCTTATTTTTTGGCAACTTCTCTCTTTCCATTTCAGGAGCAGTTAACATGGCTCATTTGTGATTAAAAACCCTCATGACTCTTTAGTCGTGAGATTAAACTCATGCTGTGGTCTTCCCCGAATATTTCTTATGTTTTTTTTTTCATGTATCTTCGCATGTATCTTTCTGATGTTTAAAGACATACATTCATGTATGAAGGGAAAATGCATGTGATGGCCCAAGTACAGACGCTAATAGTTGCTATATTCATTCACCCAAATGAGATTGGAGATAATTAGCACATTTAGCAGTTTTCATTCAAAGAAACAATGTGTGCTATAAAGGTGCATTATAAAGGCGGTCTAATAAAGAACTCATTCAAAAAAGAGTCTCAAAATCACGCACACTGCATCACCAGCTAAGTGCCACTTGCTTTATTTCATATCGCCTGCCTCCTGCCTTAAAAAACATATAAATAGAAAGCTGTTCGATTTAAAAATTCAATTTATAAATTGCTCTGCTATGCTCTGTAGCCACCATTAATAAATGATCATTGACTTTACCATTCTGTAACTACCTTCGCTTCACTCAGGATACGTAGTCAATTATCTAGCAGTAATGACAGGCCATGTGCTATGTTACTACTTAATTTCACAGGCCTGCCTGGGTCCGTTTCCAGATAAAGAGAGAATGCAAGCCAAGTGGCAAGTGTCCCCTTTTATCTGACACAGCTCCATATCGAAGTCGTCATCAGAAATGGTAACAGGGGGTCAAGTACAGGAGCTGCCGGCCTCGTGTGTTTTTCTGCAGGAGGCAAAGAGTAGAGTGCAGGTGGGCACGGTCTTCCTGAACGACATTCACCTAAACCGAAAAAGAACATCTTCCCTGATCATGCAGCATCCCTCATCCCGCACCGGTAAATCGGCCTCCTGACCTCTTGCCGGCAAGGGAAATCAGTCACTGGTCCTGCAGAGGGAGAGCTGCCAAGGCTCTGCTGGATGTAGAATTCCAATCCCACCCCCAGGAGCTGCTTTTTCATTTCACGGGTGCCCTTTCCTCATCACCCCGACCTGCCTCTGCATTCCCCAGCCACTCAGCTTTTATCTTCACGTACAGAGGACAGCATTGCCTCTTCTTGTTGTATTTTAAAGAAGCACTTCTCCTGAAAGCTTTTATGAAACGAGGGGGTTGTTTCCTCACAGAAGGGTGGCTCCGCAGGACATATTGAAATGCTGGCTGGTGGGTTGCTCTGTAAGCCCAGAGGTCACTGGTTCCAGTGTCTCCCCTCAGCTTGAGTTATTGTCTGCCATTCCTAGTGCTACAACTGAACGGTGCTCCCCAATGCATTGTGGAAGTCCCAGATCCCAAGGAAATGGCATTTGGAAGTGGAGCCTTTGGGAGAGAATTAGGTCTAGATGCAGTCATGAGGGTGGAGTCCCATGCTGGGAGTAGCTCCCTTGTAAGAAGAGACCAGAGGGCCTGCCCCCCACATCCTGCCATGTGTGAACACAGCAAGGAGGCTGTCGCTGTCTGCAAACCAGCAAAGGTCCTCACCAAAAAGCCAACCTTGCTGGCATCCAGATCTCAGACTTCTATGCCTCGAACTGTAAGAAATAAACGTCTATCGTATAGCCACTCAGTCTATGGTAATTTTTATAGCAACCTGAGCAGAACTAAGACAGGAGAGGAAAAAAAACACCCAATGTGAAATGAAATGTAGTTATCTTGTCTTCTGTTCACAGGAAGAAATGCCTCATGACACAGCAAGGGAGGCCCATCTAGCTGGGTCTGGATCTCAACTCTGACCTATACTTGCCCGGGGAGGTACCCATCTTCTCCAGATCTCAGTGTTCTCGTTGTCTTTAAAACAAAAACGATCCTCTGGCCCATGTACCCACCTCAGAGGGTTGTAATAAACAGTCATCAGGCCAAGACTCTAAATCATTTAGCACAGTGCTGGGCACTGAGCAAATTCTCAGTAAACATAATCACAATCCCCGTGGATCTTGGATTGCTCTGAGAAAAAGATACAATAAGCAGTACCTCCAGAAAAAGAAAAAATTCCCTGGTGACCATCAGGGTACTAACCACCCGGAAACAGTCAGGACACCGTGCCTCCCTCAAGTCCCATCTCTGCTCCCAAGGTACGGCATCAGCTCCAGCCATACAATGGTCCCAGACAAATGCCAAAAGCCCAAGCTGCTGATGAAATTGATGATGGGACTTTCTGATGTCCAAATATGAGCTCATGTCCCTTCCTTATCCCACACCCCGGACCCCAGGATCCACCAATGACTCTGTTTTCATTTTCAGCATCAACATCTGGTGCCTCTAATTCTACCAACACCCAAACATATGGAAGGAACAACAAGACCCAACGACATGAACCATTATTTTTAAAAAACAAACCAGGTCCTAAATACCAATTGATTGCTAAAAGGGCACTTACTGAGGTTTATTAAGTACATAGAACATAAATCTGTTTGGCATGTAATTAATTCAAAATTACAGAAACACTAAATGTGTAATTAAATCTACACGGAATGTTTAGGGCTTTCGCTGGCATTTACAAAGGAAGCTACGGGAAATTTATTAGCTGGCAATTTATTGCTCAAAATACTGGCAAATCCAGAGTATGTTGATTGAAATTTAGCCAGTTGTCAATCTGCCGTGATAGGCCAATTAAAGGTTCAGGGTCTCCCAAACCAGTGGCCAAACAAGAGTATATTGTTAAGAATCGAGTTTGACAGTTACAGCTTGGTTTACCCTTTCCACACAATCTCAACAAGTGTTTGTGTCCCCCCCATACCCCTCCCCCGCCAGATGGTCAACACACCCTGCACGTTATTTAAGGATTTAATTGACACATTAAAGTGTGATCCACTGGAGACCTGGATGAGACAACCGCAGTTATATCTGGAATCCTCACCAAAGACCAACTTTACTGTGTTTAACCAGAAAAAAAGGATTTCGGTGGTGGTGGTTTTTTTTTTTTCTAGCTCACATTAAGTCAAAAGTATAATATGAAAAACATACAAAATGAAGGAGCCCAAAGTCATTCCAGAATCTTTCCCCCTCATTTCTAGGTCTTGGAGCAGGTTTGGGCTACAGAAGATTGCCCAGTGTCCAGAGATGACCTGGACCTCCCCCAGTAGGTGGCCTGTTTCACACAGCCCATAAATCCCTTTGGTCATCATGGTTACAGGTGCTCTGGGGTGCCATTTATTTGTTTGTTTATTTGTTTGCTTGTTTTTAGTTGGAGACTCACTCTGTTCCCCTGGCTGGAATGCAGTGACAGGATCACAGCTACTTCAGCCTCAACTTGCTGGGCTCAGGAGATCCTTCCGCCTCAGTCTGTCGAGTAGCAGGAACTACAAGCGTGTGACACCACCATGCCTGTCTTTTCTTTTTTAACTGTAGAGATGAAGTCTCTCCATGTTGCCCAGGCTGGTCTCTAGATCCTGGGCTCAGGCAATCCTCTTGCCTAGGTCTCCCAATTTGCTGTGACAACAGGCAGGACCTGTCACACCTGGCCTGGGTGCCCTTTGGAAACAATCCCCACGAGGTCACATCCCCAAGCATCTGGAAGGACTTGAGACTGGAGCAACCACATGGAGCACCATGCTGGCTAACCCAAGAGAGAACTGTCTGTGTCTCAGTGTCCCCTGGGGGCCCAGTCTACAGCCCTTCATTGGACAGCCTGTTAAACAATGCTACTCCCTTCAGTTGCTGCATTCCTGGCAGCTTGAGATTCTAAACACCCTTCTTCTGAGAAGATTCTGCTGTACCTTCAGATTAGGAGAGATCGGGGTGTATATCCATTCTATCTGTGTATGTTAGAATTGCATTTGGCTGCAAGTATTATAAAACCCAGATATCAGTATCTTTAAAAGCAGCAGGGTGCTTTCCCCTCACTGGAAAAATGTGGTCTAGGACTCATGCAAATTCTCTCTAACTTTTCTTCACTTTTCTCTGTCATTTTCTTTGTCATCTCATTGTGTTTATCTATCACCTCATGCCACAAAAAGTCTGCTAAAGTTCCAGCCATCAGACTTACACTCTAGTAGAGATAAGAAGGAAAGGAAACACCTTACCATCTAGAAAAATGGGGGAAGGAGCATTGTGAGATTGTGAGTATACTAGCATTAGAAAAGCAAAAGAACTCCCAGGAACTTCATAGCAGACATATACCATACCTCCTAGTGGCCACTGTGTCATATTGCCTTTCCACTTCTAGCTGAAAAATGACACTCAAGAAGGGTATTATAAATGGCAGTTAAGTCAATTAATTAATTCTATCTTCCACATTACCCCTTTCTCATTCACTCCCAGCGACCAGACATGCAACATTTGGCATAAAGTGGTAATTCAATATTTGTCAAATAAATGAATAATCCAAGAAAGACTCTGAGACCCTCCAGAAACCACATTCTTAGTTCATTTATTCAACCAGACACTAGGCCAGTTCCAGGCAATGCAGAGGTAAATAGATCAAACGCTTGCTACATTAAACCAGAAAAAGAATTGATTTTTAGATGAAGAATAAACAGACCCTGAAACTTGAAAGAGCTGATATGGTAGACCCTCGCAAACTGACAGAACTTTCTAGGATGATGGAAAGGCTCTCAACTTGTGCTACCCAACACAGTAGCCACCAGCCCTGTGTAGCCAATGAGCACTTAAAAATGTGGCTAGCATGACTAAGGAACTGAATTTATTCTTTTTATTCTAATTAATTCAAATTTATATTTAATAGCCACATTGTTATTGGTTACCATATTGGACATCACAAGTCTAATCATCATGCATGTGTGTTAAGAATCAGCGGATACCATTTTAATAGAGGGATGTCCAAATGTCAAGGGAAGCTGGAGACAGAAGTCAATTGCAAGGGAGAGTGAGGGAGATGAAAAAGAGAGTGAGTAATTTAATTAGGGTTTGTGATATGAATAGGAGTTCACCATTTGACAAAGGAAAGTGCAGGGGAAGCATTTCAAGCAGAGAGAAAAGTGTGCACAGAGAAAAAAGGAGAGAAATTATTGAGGGTGAAGAGAAAACCTGAAATAGAACTACCTGGTTAACCGCTCCCAAATTCCTGGCCCACAGAAACTGAGATCGTAAATGTTTGTTATTCAAGGGTGATTTGTTACACAGCAATAGGTAAGGAATAGAAGGTAAAACACCACATTGTGTGAATGCCACTCACTTTATCATGTCAATAGTGATGGGGATGCAGAAACTATCAGAGGGTGCTGTGGTGTAGAAACCAAGGAGGAAAAAGAGGTCTATGCAAATGTCCGTATGGCAAGAAGACCACTTCATTGCATCCAGTGCTGACCTTTCAATAAAACTTCCAGAGGCTCCAGGGAGTCAAGGCTCTCAACTAACTGACTAACGCAAGGCACTCTGAAAATACCTACAACCATGCCTGGATGGCCATTATATTTCAAAACCAGCATTTCAAACGGAATGAAGTTAGTCTCTTTAATTACGGTCCCTGTAAACAATTACCTTTGCTGCCCAATAATAAGCCAACAAGAATTTAGAGAGTAGAATTCATATTTTTAACTTCCATGTGCCAAGCTGAGTAAAGGGTTTTCTGCAAATACAGCAATAAAATATAGCCCCCCCCAAAAAAAGTCATCATCATTAGGCTTATTTCAAAGCCATATCTAATATTAATTCCCAGGCAATAACACTCTTTGGAATGAAGAGACTTGATTACTCTATAGGAATTCTAGTGAATAGCACTGCTGTTCCCCCACTGCCACCACCGCCTCCTCTGAGCATTTTAAAGAATTTCTTTCTTCCTTTCTTCCTTTCTTTTAAAGTAAGATTCTATACAGTAGGAAAACACCAGCGAGGAAAACTTGGGGGCTCTAGAGTTTGAAGATCCTGATCCTTAGAAGCCCTGGTCACAGGAGTCAGAGAGGATTATAAGAAAGTAGAAAGAGATGCCGACCCCAGAGGAGGTCAATGATTCTCTGCAGGACTTAGAACCAGTGTCAGATGGACATGAGCAGGAGGACTCAGGGGAGGAGTCTCTGAAACAAGTTTATCCACACAGCTCGAAAGCACCATTGGGGGAATAAGACGAATAAAAACGGTGGGGATCTAGAAAACCTAGAATAATTGTTTGAACCCAATATTGTTTAAATTACCCTAATATTGAAGGATTCCCCCCCCAAAAAATGGTCTGGGGCATATGCATAGGCAGGCATAACCAGCAGCATCATCTTGGTATCTGCAGCTAGAGGAATATTCTCCTTCACCTCTTCTCTGTGCCTTCATAAATTTCATAAAACTAGGAGACATCAGAACGGAAGGGGCCTGGCTGTCATAAGTAACCCTCCCTTTCACAAATGAGGAAATTGAGTCCCAAGAGGGAAGGTGACTCATCCCAAATTGCACACATATTGCCTGAGCTGGGAAGGAGCCCAGGGCACCTGAGAGGTTTCCGTTTGCTTCCCCCGCTCCTCCACCCCCCAATAATTCAAAAGAAAAATTCAGTGATCCAGTCTCAGAGGGATTATGACAAAAATGAAAAATTACTATTCATGAGAGCTGATTGTAACTTGCTCATTTCTTCTGATTAGGGAGTCTTGGGAAGAGGTGCTTCTTGGTTCTAATGGATATGACTCTTTTAGGGAATCTGGCTTGTTTTCTTCTACCCTAAACCATTTGAGTTCTAGGAACAAGAGAGAGGTTCAAATTTCATTCAAATGAAGCTCAGTCAACATTCCTATGAGACAAGATGATAACGGGAAATTAGTCATGATATAGTTCTACCAGCTGCAGAATCTGACAAGGTATAGCATCTTCCAGAAGGAATGTGGAAGGACTCTTTCAGACTGAAGGTCTGTAAATGTGCACCCCCACCCCCCAGCACCAGCCATATAGCCTACATACTCTCTAAGACTAGCAGAGAAGGGATTTCTTTTTCTGCTCTTCTTTTTTATTTTTCATTTGTAAAATTATTGCACACATATGGGTAAATATAAAAACATATCAGTAAGATACACAAATTAAGTCTCCATCACATTCCCAGACCCCAGACCTTGTCCTCCAACATAAGCACTGTTAACTGTATTCTATATATCTTTATTTTTCATCCACCAAGGGGAACATTCTCTACTCATTTATATTGCTTGCAGTATTTTTCACTCAACAGCAGCTCTTTGAGAGCATTCCAAGTCATGGTATAAAGATCCATTTGATTCTTTTTCTGCAACTTTAGAATGTCTCATTGTTGAGATATACAATCATTTATTCACCTTTCTCTTATTAATGAATGTCCTGGTTGTTGCCAGTTTTTTGTTTCTAAAACTCTGTGCTGATCAAACAGTCTCGTATACAGGTCTGAAGGATAAGCTCTCCAGAGTGGACATGGTGACTTGATGGACATAGGCATTTTGAAATCAGAGACAAGGTTTTAGGGCAGCCCAGTCACCTCAGTGCCCACACACAAAACCAGTGGAAGCTGCCAATCTCAGCTCCCCTTGGGCTGGCTGGTTTTCCCAGCCCCTTCCAATCCCCTGGAACCTTCTTCCCTACCCCTCCCCCGTGCCCACCTCCATATCATTCAGATACTGTCTGTCTCTTCCACTAGGTCCACAGCTCCACAGAAGACCAAACCCCCCATTCCCCTCTAAGCCCCACTCCACAAGCCTTCCTCCCAATTTGCAGAGAAAAGGGACTCATTAAATGTTTGCCTGAATGGAGGGTGGCGTAAATGCTTTTTCCAATGGGTTGTGCTCTCAACCCTTTTAACAAGAACATGCAAGTCTCCTCCTTCTTGAGTGGGGAGGGTGATGTCTTCCTTTAGGCCATGCCATGTTCTTCAAGGTGACCCCATTGGTGCTGAAGGTGTGAAAGCAGACAGGACCTTCAAAGACCAGTGGCTGTGCTATGTGCAACTGTGTGTGTGCGGTCTCAGTGTGTATATGTGTTGTGTATGCATACCTGACCACAAAGCAGGCCATTCCATAAACAATTAAAGCAGATGCTTATGACCTTCCAGAGAACCCCAGAGTCCCCCCCAGCAAAGGCTGCAGGCGGACTGCCTGGTGCTCTTTTGTTCTGGGCTGATTGGCATTGTCATGGATGGAGTGCATCTCCCAGTGGCGGCTTGCTGTAAGCCCAACATGCGGGGAGCTCCCGGTAGAGGTACGGAGGCCCCAGCCAGGAATCCACAGGGGCAGGAAGCCCGGGGCCTCGCTCCTCCAGGGAAGGGGAGAGATTGCAGGAGATACAGCATCACTGCGATGAGAAAACCACAGCGGTAGTGGGTAACTAATTAAGTGCCAGGCACGGTCCTAAGCACTTCCCACACAACATTACAGCTGATCACCATGCAGAGGTACAAGACCAACATTATCTGCATTTATAGAGGAGAATACCGAGGCAGGCAGGTTCAGTAACTTAATTAAAGGTGCACAGCCAACATGTCAGTGTGTGTGGCAGGGGCAAAACAAACATTCAGTCCATAGCTCCAGAGCACAAGGATATTCCCCCACGAGGTTGGGGAATCTGTCTACACTGCAGGCACTGTGCTGGACAATCCATACCTTTCTTGAGTGGTCTTCCCAGCATCCTGTGGGACAGGGACCGTGAAAAACTCCATCCGCCAATGAGGACACAGGAAGCCGCAGATGATTCTTCTGTCTGCTATTGAAAGACTTGGGCACCACTCGAGCCCCAAAGTGGATTGGTGCTCAGAATCATTGCTCTGTACAACTTCTGACCCTGCTGAATCCCACTGACCAGAGCTGCCCTCTCGCTGTACGTTTAACCACAAGTGGCACCTCACATCTGTTCTTAGGACCTTGACAAACATCAGCCAAGCTCAAAGGATTGGCAAAATCTTTGGGGTTTTTGTTTGATTGTTTGTTTTTATTTTAAAGATATGGGGTACAATTCAGGATTACGTAGATAAGTGGTCACCAAACAGATAAAGTTTGGGCCGCCCCTTGGTCCCCACTTTGCCCGGTTTGAGATCAGGTATGCTTATTGATGTTATGTGCCACTACTGCCAATCCCTTTCTTATAGTACTATGATGAATGTTCAGGGTTCGCTTTGTTCAGTGTTTAACATAACGGAGATGTAGACAGAAGATCACCAACACAATAAACTTGAACATGGAACAGAGGCCGCCAACGGACACACAACTCCCATGAGACAGTATTAATAGATTTCATTCCGTGAGTGCTCATTGTCAGATATTGTTCTAGGCACTTGACCTTTTTAAAATCATTCAGTGCACCACAACCCTCCAAATCAGGTAGTGCTGTCTTCACTTTACAGGAGAGACAATGCACAGGGAGGTTTAGTAAGTTGCCCAGAGTCACACAGCTTGTAAAGACAGGGCCAGGATTCTAGCTCAAGCAATCTGGTTCCAGAGTAAGACTGCCAGACTTAGCAAATCTAAAAGTGGGGGAAGGGGAGACACCCAGTTAAATCTGAATTTCACCAACAAGGGATTGTCAACAAGGGATTGTTTTCATTTAAGAATGCCCCATGAATATCCCCAATTCACAGCCCGTGGGTTTCACACACACTGTAGTTAGCAGCAGTGTCTGAGAGACCCACCTTCTGAGTGGGGGAGACACTGTCAGCCTGTCTTGTTCTCTCCAACTCCCCCAGGGTCAAGAGGCCCTCTGTCTCACACACCCCTTCATCCCTATCTGCAGGGGCAAGGCATAAACACACATCCTTGGCCCCCTGGTAGAGCCCCATCCCTTACCTGCTGGTATCTTGTGATGCTCAAGAAGGAGGTGTCTTTATTCCCCCTGGGCCTCAAGCTTGGTTAGGAGGCTGGTAGTTTGTTTCTACTCCCCTTGCACTGAAGTATGGAAAAAGACTGGAGCCATTTTGTTTTGCATTTGCATAAGGTGGAGATGGACGAGACTGGTGTTCTATTGAGCTTGAAAATGGGTAAAAAGAGCTGAAGGACCCTCCTGCCCCTCTGCGAGGAATCCCAGGCACAAATACTGGGGTTCAGTCTGGGGTGTCAATATAGGAACAGACGAGGCTTCTCTGAAAATAGCAAAATAAAAAGAGGCTGTATGAATGTGTGTCCGGGGAGAGGGTGAGCAGAGGGCTTTTGTTTGTTTTGTTTGGCGGTAGGGGAAGCACAGATTAAACCCTCAAAACAAACCTAAAGCCAAAGTCAAGAGTAAAAGGCAGTCAGAGACAAGACAGACTTTCCAGATGTCCACGGGGCCCGCTATAGCACATGGAGGTAGATCCAGATGTGAATTTCAAGATTGCCATTTGGGGTGTTTCTTGGGGCTAAGAACCATGAAGACACACTTCTCCCCTGCGGTTTTATGACCATGTTTAGCAATGAGTGATGTTGCCTGTGCTGCCTGGGTCTGCTTGTCAGCTGGAACATTCTGGAGAGGAGCAGGGCTTGCTGGAGGTACAGACCTTCTCTCGGCCCCCAAAGGCCTCCTGTTTCCACAAAAGGGATTCTCAGCAAAACAGCATCATGTGCCACAGGTAATCACGGGCCTCTTTCTCTTTAAATAGCTTCTTTGTAACCACAAACATGTATGTTTTTCATAAAGCTCTGAAAATTGTACTACGCCCTGGGGAGGTACCAAGTGGAAACGTGGGTGCCCAGAGATTAGAACTCCACTACTCCAGAGGTACAATGTGCTGTTTGTAACAATTATAATAATACACCTGTACCACCATTGTCTATGTGGGCCAGCCACATGGGGGCTCATTAGTATTGTATTAGGGCTGCATGGGGAAACAGATAATGGCCCATAATGAAAAATGCCAAATTTTCTATATAATAAAAATGAACTTGATTAATGAAAATCACTTTCAGGGAAAGAGTTACAGCGTTGTTAGAAATAAAAAATGATGTATTAATCCGACATTCTTACAGATGGTCCCAACCTCCTGACAACTGCTATTCATTTGAGATGCTATTAGCATGCATAATTATGCTAATTAAGTTGTAATTAAGCACCAATTCTTCAGAGGGCTTTTTTTGTCTATCATTTAATACAACTCAGTTGCAAAGAGTGCTTAAAGCTTTGTACAGTGTTTCATTCAAAAGGGGTTCCCAAATTTCTTCGCAAAGATTTAGCAGCTGAGCCATGGATAGGAGCTATAATCCGTGTTTTGGTTTAAGAAAAGTCAGTAAATACCAGCGGGGTCTGCCAGTTGTTGATAAAATAATGAACGCTTTCTGCTAAAATAAGCACAGTTCAAACCAGGGCAATTACAATGAGAACAAAATGTATAATTATCAGTAGTGATAGAACCATTGTCCTATTACATGGTCGGTTTTATTCTTTTTATTTGAAAAAAGGGGACTTAAGGAGTACATTCAATAAGAAATAATTAGAGAAAATGGCATTCAATACTTTATTAAAAGGAAAATAAATCAGAAAGCTGAAGATATCTCCCGGGAGCGAGGTCATGTTGGAGAGAAGGCATCAGTGATTTTGTTTGCGGTTCCAAAAGCTACTGACTGAGATAAACATTTTAAGAACATCATAAAATGACAAAGTGCTCATAAGATGTTTTCTTCAACTCGGCTATCTGTGGAGGCAAAAGTAGAATGTCTAAGGAAGAAGTTAGTTAAACTGGCAATTTAAGAATAACTGTTTACCCATCAGTTTGACTGAATTCTACTGCTTTTGTCCCTAAATGTTTATTGGGTATGAGTATGCCAGACACAGATTTAAGTTTTGCTTTGTTTTATTTTGTCACTTGTTCGGCAGGGAAGAAACCAGAAACAACCAGAGAGCTTAGAACAAAGCAGGTTTCATAAAGGGCTTGGGATCGGGGTTTGATCTAAGAGAAGAGGCCAACAGGGGTGTTTCCTGGGAGGCCAGCGCCCTGCGCACCTTGCTCTCAAGGCAAGAGCTCTGTTTCCCATGAGCTGCCTCATCTTTATTCCACCCTGAGCTGAAGGGGAAGAATCATGAAATAGACTGGAAGAAACCCTGATTCTCCCTAAACTTGGCTTTAAGCGACTTCCTGTTTTAAACACCAAGCGCCCGGGACACTGCAACTCCATCTCCCAACTGCCACATCAGAGCCACTAATGACAGAGACAGGAATGACACAAAGAGGGAGCCTGAGAAATCCTGATAGACCACAGCTGGGCAGGCTTTCCCCTCCCTCTCCTAACTAAGGCATCACAAAAATTCTTTCAAATGAGCTTTTTGCTTTCTTTTCTGCCCTAATCTCAATTTAAATTCAGTCTTTGCATTGAATTTTGTGCTAAGCCTCTGGAAAACGTACTCCTCGAGTATAGAAACTACTCTTTTCATTGAATCTTCACTTTCTCTGCCTACAGGTCGGAGAAGGAAGGAGGAAACTTAAGACAAACGTTGCCCTGGAAGTCAGAGCAGCAGGTCATTCCCTGACTCAGCCACAGTGTAACATTAGTATAGCAAAGAATCTCCACCTGCTGAATGAAACCTGTAGCTGCTCTGAACAGCTCACGTGTGACAATCACATACGACAATGAGTGTGAAAGCAGGGTGAAAAAAAATGAACCATTTTGTGTGGGATTTCTACTCAGTAAAGATGCTTGGTGTTATACCTCTAATGCTGAGTGCCCAGGTGTACCCACACCGTGGGTACAAGCACACTTCTAGTTTACTCGTTCACTCAACAAATATTTACTATGCATCTACTATATGTTCTGCAGAGTTTTAGGTGCCAGGGATACAACTGTGAACCAGCTATCATATTTAAATAAGATGTCAGAGATATGTGCTATGAAGAAGATAAGACTGAGTAATATGGTGGAGTGGCTGGCGTCAGGGGTTGCTTTAGATAGGTTGATCAGTAAAGTCCTTTCTGATATGTTGACACTTTAGAAAAACCCAAAATTAGACAGAACCAGGAGAGGATGTGCTGGGCACGACATCTCAGGTCCAGTGAACTGCTAGTACAGAAACTCTATAGCAGGAATGAGTGTGACTGGTTTGAAAAATGGGAAAAAGTATAGGATGGTTGGGGCCCCCAAAAAATTGGAGATAGGAAGCCCATTGAGTCAGAGAAGTGAGCCGTATCATACAAGTTCTTGCAAAAATGATAAGAAGTTTGGATTCCTTTCTGAGTACAATGGGAAGACTTAGGTTGTTTCCAATCAGCAAGGTAAGGATAGAGTCACGTTGGCTTTTAGAGGAGATTGTGCTGTAAGTAAGAGGTGAGCAGATTAGAAGCTTTTGCAGTAATACAAGCAGGAGATGGTGGCTTGGACAAAGGAGGTGGTGGTGGCAATGGAGAGACGTGAGTGGACCAAGGACATATTTCAGACAGAGCTAATAAAACTGACCACCTCTACACAGGACAGGTGAATTTGGTCCCAAACTGCAAAATATCCCCAAGAATGAATGTTTGCTTTCTATTTAACTATTTTTCTAATATAGATGTCCTATATTCCACTGAAAATGAAAACGGGGTCATCAGATACCATCAGGAACAAAATCTAAGACTTGAAGGAAAAAATCTTGGATAGCGAGACTGTCAGATCTCTCAGAAACGACCTCTGAGGAGGATGTGCAGGTATCCACAATTCGCCTAACTAAGGCACCCATAATTCGAACATGAAATGTCAAGACTCAGCAACATGGGAAGTCTGAGAACGGATGGAAAGTACAGGACTTCAACAGAAGAAAACAGCAACCTGATTGCTGGAGAGAACCACAGACTTAGCGGAAGGAGGAGTTCATCGGTTGTCTATCAGCTAGTAGGGAAGACAGTGACCAGGAAAGTAAAGAGTTAAAAATTCCTCATCCCACGCTGTGAAGAAGAAGCTGGATTCACCTTCAACCAGAAAACAGCCAGGACAAGCTATATGCAAGGTGATGTTACATCTTCACCACTTTAATTCACAACGTCACCTCGTAAGGGAAGTGAAGTGAGTCTCATTGATGATAAATTGGCTTACCTGAGTCACACAGGAAATGACCAAACCAGATACAAACCCAGACTTCTGGCATCAGGCCACTGTTCTTTCCACAATTCAAATAATCCCAGCAATGTGGTTTCTCCAACACTTCCTCCCAGATATTCAAGAGAAAATTGGTTACTTCCTGAAACTGAAGATCTTGGACCCAAGGAGTTCCTCTCCTGAAGGCAATGCCCAGCTCCAAAAAGAGAGAGATTTTCTCTGCCTGCCCTTTCTATATTCAACACTTTAAAAATACTTCTTTGCCAATGATTGTGATTGTTGAGGTCAGAAAGAGATGGAATGCTTTCCATTTATAAGACTAAAATGGCAGAATGGTGAGGGAGACAATTTAAAGATCAGATGCAAAATAATTTTTTAATGGCCAAAACCACCATAAGCCAACTCAAAATCAAATGATAAACAGGGAAAAAGTTTTGCAGCCTATGTCACAACAAAGCTAATATCCTGAATACATTTTTTTTAAAAACTTCCAAAAACAGAGAAAGCGAAGACCAACAATTCTGTAGATAAAGGGACAAGAGATACAGGAGTTCATAAAAAAATAAACACTATTGTTCTTAAATGTATGAAAATAAGCTCATCCTTGCTAATAAAAAGAAAATCAAAAAGTAAAACTGCAGCTAAATAAATTTCACATCTATTATGTTGGCAAAGAAAACCATCAAAAGTTTAAAACATATTAATATACACACATATGTATTACATAAATATATGCATATTAAATATACATATGTGTGATATATTACACACACACACATATGAACATGTATTGGTGCGGTAAACACAGGGACTTAAATACTTGTTGGTAGAGCTTTCAAATGGTACGACTACTATTGCAAGAAATTTTTAAATGTCTAACAAAATCACATACGTTTTTTTACTCAGAAATCTCAATGATACACTGGGAAAAAATAAGATGGTATGAACAAAGTAGTCGTTGAAGCACTATTTGTAATAGTAAAAAACTAGAAACGATGCAAATGTCCATCAATATGTGGTTAGTTATACTATACTACCCCACACCAAGTGAAGTAATATGCAGCTATAAAGGGGAATAAAATTATATCTGTATACTGTTTTGGAGCAATTATCAGAAAATATTGTTAATTTTTAAAATGCAAAGAGCAGAAAGCATGTGTAGAGCATTCCCTTTCATTTAAGAAACAAATAAGTGTATGTCAGTGTTTGCTTATAGTTACAAAAACGCAGGCACATGTACCTCTAGGGGCAGAATGGAAAGCTAGACTACTCTGAATATACTTTGCTTTTAAGATGTGCCTTTGGAACCAAGCAAATATTTTGCCAAATTGGAAACTAAGTGAAACAAAGAAATTGAACTGCAAAATGTGACATCATCAAAAAGAAATTTCAGCTGACTTTAAAACGCAAGAATTTGATACTGATTTTCAAACTGATATATCTTTAGGTCAAAAAGAACCACAAATAAATACTTGCTTTGAACGTTTATATTGTTGGTAACAACTTACAATGTGTTTTTTTCTTAAAAATGTGTTTTTCCTAGAGTTGCTTATTGAGAGGTCCTGTGCCTAATGACACCCCAATGCAAAGAGCACCCCAAAACCAAGCCTCTGTTATCAAAATACCTCTGCTAACTAACAGGGAGCACCTGCACTTTGGAAAATGGTTGGCTCCAGACCTAGCATAAGAATTGTGGGAAATAAGCCTGAGACAGGCAAGAAAGTGAAAGTCACCGAGACTCCCAGGGTTACATCAAAAGGACTCAGGAGCCAAACCCAAGGAAATTCCATTAACCAAAGGAGGCACAATTTGAGCATAAACAGAATAATTTGTCATTGATTGAAACACATCTATCATCACATTAAAATCCAAGTGTTTCTAATGATTTTTTAAAAAATATTGGCGACCTCTAAAGGATGCTACGAAACTATTTTGAAAACTGCGAAATAAAGATTTTTTTTAAAAAACAAATATCTACTCTCCCTTTTCTAAATGAATTGCATCTCTGGGCAAATTTAAAAGAATGGGGAGGAGATAAAAGAGGAAAACAGGGAGAAAGAAGAGAAGATTTTTTTTTTCCTGAAAAATTCCAAGTTTTAAAAAGTGAAGAAGAAAAAAGATAGATTTAGAAGGTCATCACTTCGGAACATTTAGTGAAAAGATGGATCTGGCCAATGATTGCCGATTAATGGTCAAGTAAGCCATTATGTAGAAACCTGGTAGGAAACTTTATAAAAGGATGGAGAGCTGGGCTCGGTGGCTCAGCCTGTAATCCCGCGCCTTGGGAGGTCGAGGTGAGTGGATTGCCTGAGCCCGCGGGTTCGAGACCCACCTGGGCAACTTGGTGAGACCTCATCTCTACAATAAATCAAAAATTAGCCGGGCGTGGTAGCTCGCGCCTGTAGTTCCAGTTACTTGGAAGGTTGAGGTGGAAGGATCGTGGGAGTCCAGCAGGTTGAGGCTGCGGTGGCCGGGAGTGGCCACTGCACTCCAGTCTGGGTGACAGTGAGACTCCAACTCAAAAAAAAAAAAAAGGATGGAGAAAGTCAACTACATCTGACCCACTGATCAATTTTAACATCACTAAAAGAGATACAAGGAAACCTTATTTGTCTCCTGATAGAGGTACTCAATGCCATCCATGAAATCTAGATTTAAAGGAAGAATCAAAAATATCAGCAAGCCACTGGTGGTTGATCATCAAATGTTATTGATATTTTAGTTAACTCAAGATATTATAAACAGACTTCTAGTCCTCTGATAGCTTTTTATCATCCAGTATAACAGAAAACAATACTATGATCAAGCAGATTATTACACTAGAAATGCAAGAATGGTTCTAGAATAATAAACAATCATTTCAAATGATATGGAAAAAATATTTTCCAAAATTTAATACCCATCATAACAGAAAATGTTAGGAAACTAGAACTAGAAGGAAAATTTTAATCTGATAGAAAGTAGTTTCTAAAAGTTTATGATAAAATTTATCAATTGTGAAACATTAGAAGCATAGTTTTTAATGTTAGAAACAAAAAAGTCCTCTATTATCATTGTCCTTTGTCCTAGTGGTCTTAGTTCATAAAGCAGGCCAAGAAGTGGAAATACGAATTAAAGATTAAAAATTAATTGCTTCTATATACAAATTACATAACTAACTTAAAATTTCGACAGGAAAGCAAAGCTATTATAACTAAAAGTATAATTTGGCAAAATTTTTGAATATAGGTTTAAAATAAAAATAACTAAATACTATTGCTACAACCTTCACTAATCAATTAGAAAATATTATATTAAAATATTCAGCATACTTACTGTCATTAAGGAATGAAGTTATCAAAATATATAAGATGAAAATCATTGAAAGATACAAATATTTATAAATGTAAAAATATGTTTCATTCATAAAGGGAAAAAAATTAATACCCCTAAAAATTCAAGTCTTTCCAAATTAATACACAGTTACAATTAAAATCCCAACAGAGTTTTTCATGGAAGTACACAAACAGGTTCTAAAATTTATATTAAAGGAGACAGATCCAAGAATTGTAAAGACTATCATGAAGAGGAATAAAAAGAGAAAATTGTTCCTGTATATTTCTGTGTAACAAACTACTTCAAATCTAAGTTGCTTAAAACAATGATTTATTTTGCTTATAAATCTACAATTTGGACAGTTCTTAGTGGAAACCTCTTATCTTTGCTCCAAAAGGCATGAGAACCTAGAAATGATTCCAGCTCAGGGCTGAAATCATCTGACGGTTCATTCACTCACTTGTTCGGTGGTTGATACTCACTGTTGTATGGGACCGTAGTTAGACTGTGGGTTGTAACATCTACACATGGCCATCCCACATGGCTGCTTGGTTTCTTCACAGTATGGCGACTGGGTTCCAAAAGTATCCCAAGAAAGTCAGGCAGAAGCTGCGTCACATTTTATGCCCTAGCCTTAAAAGTCACACAGCATCATTTTCACCACATTCTCTTTTTCAGAAACAGTCACTTAAAGCCTTCCAGAATCAAGAGGTAGGGAATTCGGCCTCTTGATGAGAAAAATGTCTAAGAATGTATGGATCAGGTTAAAAAACAGTACAGATATAGTTCCATAAGGGTTCGATATTTCAATTGTAGCAATTTAGAGTGACTGTGGAATAGGTAGACACAGTGGGATGGAAGGAGATGAGGTGGGATAAAGTGGAACTGAATGGAATGGGGTAGGGTGATGGGGGTTAAGGCAGGATGGAAAGACATAGGAAGGCATGAAATGAAGAACCAGTAAACAGTCACATGGACATGGACACTCGATGGAATAAGCACTGACGTTATTATTGAATGAGGAAAGGATGGATGATTTATTAAAATGTGCTGCTACAAGTGGTATTCATATAAGAAAATAAAATTGGATTCTTTATACCACAGAATAATAAATTCCAGATCACATAAATAAATAAAATACAGAAATGAAAATCAAAACTTTACTAAAAAACTGTAAAAGTTTATATCTATAACTTATAATCAAAAATTTTATCTTAAGACATCAAAAAGTGCCAGTCATAAAGAGAATGTGAATTCTGACTACGCAGAATTTTTAGTTACTATATAACTAAACACCATAAAATTTTGAAATAAAAGCCACAGATTTGGAGGGGGCTTTTAAGTAACCAGTGGTTACTTATGCAAAGAATGTTTAATACTCAATAAGAAAGAAGCAAATTATGCAACAGAAAAATTAGCTAATGCTACACTCATTCAATGCATAGAAAATGAATGACCAAGAAAAATGAAAAGTTTCTCAACTTTTCTACATATCAAAGAGAAGTCACTGAAACAACTATAAAATACCATTTTACACCTAAAAAATTGGCACTCTTTAGAAAGTGACAGTACCAAATACTGGAGGGACCAGAAGTCACTACTGATTGATGTGCATTTTGGCAATTTGACAGCAGCCAATGATGTTAAAAGTGCACGAGCCTTCCCTGTCAGTAACTCTACTTCTCCAGGGTATGCGCTCTAGTAAAATGCTCACATACATATGTGAGAAGAGGTTAACAAAGATGTTGATGGTTTGTGAGAGTAAAATAAATAAATACATAAATAAAAGAAAGCACGTATTCATCAGGAGATAAATAGGAAAATTATGTTATATTCAAATAGTAAAAAAATCAACACCTAAAACAAAGTAAGTTATTTATATGTATGTTGATTTTTAAAAGCAAATTGCAGAAGGATAAGTATATGGAATTTTATTTTTATTTATTTATTATTATTTATTATTATTATTATTATTTGAGTTGGAGTCTCACTCTGTCACCCAGACTGGAATGCAGTGGCCACTCCCGGCCACTGCAGCCTAGACCTGCTGGGCTCCGGCGATCCTACCACCTCAGCCTTCCAAGTAGCTGGAACTACAGGTGCGCACTACCACACACGGCTAATTTTTTATTTATTGTAGAGATGATTTATTGCAGAGTTGCCCAGGCGGGTCTCGAACCCACAGGCTCAACCAATCCACTCACCTTGGCCTCCCAAAGCGCTGGGATTACAGGCTGAGCCACCGAGCCCGGCCATTATTATTATTTTTGAGTTGAGGTTTCACTCTGTCGCCCAGGCTGAAGTACAGTGGCATGCTCACGGCCACCGCAGCCTCAACCTCCTGGACTCAGGTAATCCTTCTGCCTCAGCCTTCCAAATAGCTGGAACTACCAAGCCCAGCTTATTTTTTTATTTATTGTACAGACGAGTTCTCACCAAGTTGCCCAGGCAGGTCTCGAACCCCTGAGCTCACGCAATCAATCCTCTCTCCTTGGCCTCCCAAAGTTCTGGGATTAAAGGTTTGAGATACGGCACCTGGCACCATATGGCATTTTAATACCATACTTACATGTTATCTGTTGATACATGCTTATGTAGTAAATGTATAAAATTATGGGAGTGAAGGATACCCACCAAGATATTAGGGAGGAAGGGAATGGGGCTGATAATGTGATAACTATAAAAATAAAAATCTGAAGTCAAAATGTTCAACTTTGTTATTTCTAATTAACAGTCAGGAATATTTGTTCCATTACTTTTATAATTAGCTCATTTATATTAAACATGCTAAGTGTTCAATAAATTTAGTTATTGGACCCTTAGTGGCAAGTTTAAGAAACTCAATTCAGCCAGATTAGACAAAAAGGGAATTTGCTGACTTACAGAATCCAAGGAAAGGTTGAAAGACCAAGCCCTGGGAAGGACAGATTTGGACCAGCTCTTAGAAATTAACTTGAACCAAGAAACATGACTGCCACCAGGATTCTCTCACTATCCCTGGCATCTATGTCATCCCACAAAAAGTAATACTACCCCGATTCGACAATTTCTATGGCCATTGTGGCTGCTGAGACTACAAACAGTGGTAAACATTTAAATAATGTGCACTGTGTGTGCATCAATAATCTAAGCACTTTACATGAATTCACTAATTGAATCCTCAGAATAACACCATTTCATGGATGAAGAAACTGAGGCAAAGAGAGGTGAGATGATTTTCTCTACTCACACAACCCGTAAAGAGCAAAACCAGGGATGAAGCTCAGATGGTCATACTTATTCCTGATCAGTAGAAATTGATTTTTACCACATTGTATCACTCTGAGTATTTATTTTATTTTTTTTTTTTGACTTCATACTTTCCAGTACTGGAAAAAGACAGCTACTCGTTCTGGTCTCACGATTAAAAGTCCAAGGGAAGCCGGACTCGGTGGCTCAGCCTGTAATCCCAGTGCTTTGGGAGGCTGAGGTGAGCGGATTGCCTGAGCCCGCGGGTTCGAGATCCGCCTGGACAACTTGGCGAGACCTTATCTTTACAATAAATCAAAAATTAGCCGGCGTGGTAGTGCGCCTGTAGTTCCAGTTACTTGGAAGGCTGAGGAGGAAGGATGGTCGGACCCCAGCAGATCGAGGCTGCAGTGGCCAGGAGCGGCCACTGCACTCCAGTCTGAGTGACAGAGTGAGACTCCAATTCAAACAAACAAACAAACAAACAAACAAAACAAAACAAAATCCAAGGGAAAGGCTGTGATTCACTTCTCCTGGTTCAGGCACTTCTCCCAGCCCAGGTGTTTCTCCTGGATCTGTCACCTGTAGCCTGGGAGTGGGGGGAGGAGGCTGAGGGAGCCCTATGACAGTCGTAGAACAAAATAGAAGTTTCTATGGAAACTATAAAGTTAGAGCAGGGAAGGAAATTACCAGAAAAACTAAAGACTCCGTTTCCCAAGGGAATGGGGAAAAGTGAGGATGAGGGGCTGTGTAGACGAACAATAGATGCCCGATACGTTTCAACACGGCATTAAATATGATGTTTATTGTTTTTCTTCATCCTTTTCTGTTTTACCTAAAATGTGGACAATGAGCATGTCTTGTTTCATAACTTAAAAATGAGAAATTAAGACTGTGTTTCAGTGTTCTTTCAGTAGCTGCGTCTTCTCTGAATTCTTCTGCCTTGTTCTCTTTTCTCCCCACTGGAAACAAACTCTGGCACATTGTGTTGGTGTAGGAATGGAGTCGATGTCTCCCACACAGCCCCTGAATTCCTCCTGGAAAGTTGAAAATGTTCTTTGTAAACATCCCGCTGTGAAGAAATTAGGAAAGTTACTTAAAGGTCATGCTCCACATGTTGTGTTAAGTGATTAATTAAATGTTTTATTTTATAATTTGGGAATCAGGGTCGAAGAATAGAAAGAAGCAAGGTGTTACAGCCACACAGGCTCAAATCTAGGCCCGAACACTAACAGGAATCATTCTGAACATTTTTCTTAATCCTTCGTATCTCAAATCCAGCACTTTAAAAACGGGGTAAGGATGATCGAATTCAGAATACGAGCTATATATACACAGTGGAATACTGCCCAGTCAACAAAAGGAACTCGTGTCTTTTGCAGCAATATGGATGGAGCTGGAGGCCATTATCTTAAGTAAAGTAACTCAGAAACAGAACTTAAAATACCACATGTTCTCACTTATTAGTGAGACATGGACATAAAGTGTAGAATAATAGACACTGGAGACTCAGAAAGGTGGGAGGGTGAGAGGAGGGTGAGGAAGATAAATTCTTTAATGGGTACAATGTACACCATCCAGGAGATGGATTCACTAAAAACCCAGACTTTACAACTACGACATATATCCATGTAACAAAACTGCGTTTGTGCACCTTAAATGTATACAAATTTTAAAATGGGGTAAACAATAACAGCTTCATAGGATGGGTGGAAAGAAGGAAAGAGTTTGAAATGGAGAACATCACAATGGTGAGAATTTGATCCAAGTGGTAAGGCCATCATAGAGCTGTAGGTGAATTTATTACTTGTCCAGAAGAACATCAATGGTCTTCCAGAAATTTGTCATGTAATTGAAGATGCATGTCTAAGCTGTTTTTTCATCTGTATTCCAGAGAAGGGTTAAACCCCCTCAGAGATGTGCTTTGGCAATGTTGTGCTAGGAGTTATTGCCCCTGTAAAACAAACCTTCTCATGGTATGTTTTCACCTAACATTCTTGCCAGAGGACACATATTTTTCATCCTGTATTTCTGCTAAAGAACATTCCCCAGCTTGTCTAAAACTGGGGCCCAAGAAGAGTCTTCTTTTATCTTTCTCAGCCAGGATTCCGCCTAAAGGGTATTAATAATAAGCTGTCTTGGACACTAATATCTTTTGGTTACATTGGAAAGGGAGCCCAGATAGAACATCGCCTCTCAAAGGAGTATTAAGAAAGAGCATATTATGGCTGGGGTCCTGTATGAATTGTCCATATATGTGGTGGCCAAGGAGGAAACAGAGAAGGACACTCCTAGGAAGGAAACAGATTCCCAACTTTTATCAGTTAGAAAATCAAGATGAGAACATAAGCTGAACGCCAGACATGTCTGCAAGAGACACTCACCTTTCTGGTATAGAAGGCAACACTTCATTTAAGAGATTTATGAAATGATCATGACTGGGAATCCACAGACTGATTTCTGGAGTATTCACCTCCATATAGAGTAGAGGGTCAACAAAGGAAGACAAGATTTAGGAGGCGATGTAGTCATGGAGGTGGTTGGGTTCCAGGAATACTGGTGAGGACAGAGGGATGAACTGACCTGAGAGACATCTAGGAGACTGAATCTATGGGACTTGGAGATTGCTTGGATTGCATGGAGTGAAGAAAAGGAACGTGTCAAGAATGAGCCCCAGGCACAGGATGGAGTGGTTGGATTAGTGACAGTGTCATTTGTTGAAAGTGGCTTTTGGACACTGTGGCAAATTTCAGGGTACACGGAGCCCTAGGGATGGTTCTGAACACCTAAAGCTAGTACTCCTGGCTTGATGGCAATGAAATTTCCCATAGCAAATCAACGTATTAACCCTTGTCTATAAAATAATCTCCTGTGAAAATGGTAGCATAAGACATCCACATAGGGACCTCATTAAACTAACAAGCTTCTGCAAAGCTAAAGAAACCATCAAGAGAGTAGGGAGACAGCCTACAGACTGGGAAAAAGTATTTGCCAACTCCAGATCGGACAAAGGCTTAACATCCTGGATCTACAGGGAACTC
>CAUYQG010128237.1:0-23368 GCA_963574415.1 Tarsius wallacei
AGTAGCTGGAACTATAGACACACACCACTACGCCCGGCTAGTTTTTGGTGTGTGATTTATTGTAGAGACGAGGTCTCACCAAGTTGCCCAGGCTGGTCTCGAACTCCTAGGCTCAGGCAATCCTTTCGCCTCTGCCTCCCAAAGTGCTGGAATTACAGGCAGAGCCGCCGTGCCCAGTCAGAACTTAATATTCTTTTGCCACCTTTATGAACTTAAGGATACTGAAAATACTACTGAAATGTGCAAGCTGGTTTCTTCTCCTCAGATGCTGTTACCTGGTGCGCCCTAATTCTAACGTGATATTCAGTTTGGGTAAGGGCCTCAAAGAAGCTATGTCTCTCATGAAGAGGAAAGTGCTCAAATGTTGTTTGGTGAATCTCTTTAGCCAGGCCTGAGAGTGTAACCTTGTATGGTGGGCTCTAGGAGTGTGAAGCACCATGAGTGGGGTGACCCTGTAACCCTGATGCTCAGTGAACTGTGGTGTCAATGGACAGTGCTGCTCCCAACATCAGGAATGCTGTCATGGGTGAACTCCTCAGGGGAAGGGACTGGTCCCACAAGAGGCATGGCTAACATTGCTTTGGTGATGGAATCTGCTAATTGCATTATTGCATGTGCCATCTGACCTTGCTAACAACTGCTCAAGCTGCAAACCTGCTACTAAAGTCACTATGTTATAAGCAATTATTGGGCTCTGTGCAAAAATGTTAATTTCATGCTTTGTAAACACATCTCTTGTAAAAGACCAACCTGCCTATAAAAATTGCTTTTGACATTCCCAAGATAATCTTCAGGGGAAAGAAGAAAAAGGGGGTATCCTGTTAATCAGTTTCTACAACCTTTTTTCTCTTAAGCCTTTTCTTTTTTAAATGACAACAGTGAGGTGTTGATATCAAGGTTCACCAAGGAGGCGGAAAAACGCCCCAAGTAAAGACTGACATCTAAAGATGCCCAAATTCTTTCAAGTTCATTGTGCACTTTCAATCGGGTTCAAGGAGTTTGGGAACTCTGGAAAAATCCCAGGCTTTGGGCTGACCACACCCCAGCATCTTGGAGTCAGAGTGTTCTGGGTAGTGATCTGGTCTGCGCACCTTACTCTGCTGGGGAAGAAAACTTAGAGATGAGACATCCGGCCAGGCTCATAGGCAGGTCAACCCTGGGGCAGAGAATTGAATCCAGGGGCCCTGGTTCCCTAAGTAGCACACTTTCCAGCAAGACATGGGCCCTAGGCAGAGAGAGAAAATTAACAATTTTTTTTTTTTTTGAGTCAGAGTCTCACTATCACCCAGGCTGGAGTGCAGTGGCATGCTCATGGCCGCTGTAGCCTTGACCTGCTGGGCTCAGGCGATCCTTCCACCTCAGCCTTCCAAGTAGCTGGAACTACAAGCCAGTGCCACCACACCCAGCTAATTTTTTGATTTATTGTAGAGATGATGTCTCACCAAGTTGCCTAGGCTGGTTTCGAACCCTGCATTTAGGCAATCCTCTCGGCTCTACCTCCCAAAGTGCTGGGATTACAGGCTTGAGCCACTGTACCTAGCTTTTTTTTTTTTTAAACAAAGGAGAGGAACTCCAGTCATCCTCTTCCCTAGAGATTTCCTACAGGGCCACGTGTTCTCTGGCATCCCCCTGGGCAGGGACAAGAAAGACACTGAAGAAGCACGCCACCTGATGCAATTTGGGAAGCATTTCTTGGACATCAACTAGCCGTACTTCTCAACCTTTCTGCCACCCCCAACCCCCACCACTTTCTCCAATGAAGAGGATATGCTTAGAACGGGGGCATCTAGGAGGTTTTTGACCCAAAGAGGCCACGCTACGTTTTCTTCTTCAATATGCACCTCCTATCTCGAATCCTACTTTCCACTTCATAATGTGGATGTCTTACTTTAATTTTAAGATAAAATGTGTTTCCTTTCCTCTCTTCTCCAAATAGTCTGAATCAATCAGATGCATCTGGAAGGTATACTATGTTTATTCAACATGAACTATATAAAAGAACACACACAGACATGGGGGCAAATCACTCCAGTATTAGCAGAAGGTGCCAAGATTTAAGGTGGACCACAAGGCTAGGCCATGGCCCTATGGGTGCACAGAGAAAGGGGAGATCAATTGCAATTTGGAGGGAGGATCTCCAGAAGGATAAATACACTCTTGGGATCTCGCTCTGTCGCCCAGGCTAGAGTGCAGTGGTGCACTCACAGCTCACTTCAGCTCAAAAAATCCTCCAGCCTCAGCCTCCCAAGTAGCTGGGACTATAGGTGTGCACCACCACACCCAGCTAATTTTTTTTTTTTGTAGAGACAGGGTCTTGCTATGTCACCCAGGTTGATCTAGAACACCTGGCTTCAAGTGACCCTCCCACCTCCGCCTCCCAAAGTGCTAGGATTACACGTGTGAGCCATCATACCCAGCTAGTTGATTTTTAAATGACAGTCCTTAATTTTGTTTTCCCTAACTGTAGATTATTTGGAAAAGAGGAACGCACAAAGGAGAAAATTTAAATCCCCTATAGGAAGCTGGCTAAAGGGTACATAGGCTCTCCCTGTAATTTTTCCTACAATTGCATGCAAAATCCATAATTAACTCAAAATAAGAAATTTAATTAAGGAAATCCTCCCTAATCCTACCATCCAATAATCATCACTGTTAATAATTTTGTGGTTCCCCTTTTTTCCTTGTTTCAGTGCATGTGTCTGAAATCTGACGGCCTCATTGGAGGTCTGGAACCTGCATTCTTCACTCAACATGTGGCAAGAGAAATCAACAGTTCTTTGACAGTATTTTCAGCATGCATTATATTCTAGTACATGGATGTATCACATTCCTAGTGCTGGATGTTTAATTGCTTCCAGTTTCCCACTATTAAATTTTTTTTTGGTGTTGCCATGATAAAAAAGGTTTTAAAAGTTTCAATAAACATCCTTCGCATCCCACATTTCTGATTAACTCCTCAGGCTGGACTCCCAGGAAGTAAGTTCCTGGATCATATTTTTTAGTTCTCACTGCATGTTAACAGATTTCTTTCCTGATGGGAGTAGAGGGAGGTGAGCAACTTTTTTTTTTAATGTCTCAACAGAAAACTCCAGGCGACTGCAAAGTGCCTAATTGGCAATTTTCAAATGCAAGGCCATCTGGGAGCTGGGTGAGAGGGTCCAGAAACCCAAAAACCCACCTGCTTGCAAACTGGGGGAGGGGCTTCATCCAGCCGTCATGCTTTCCTGACATCTCAATGCAGAATGATCTCTGAAGAGAGCCGCACTAAACCAGGCCATATGGGACTGTCTTTTGTAAATGGAGGCTGTTCACTCTTCTCCTAGGAGGGTAATAACTCGGGAAATATGCATAAACCATTGCTGCTAGGATATAAACAGCATGAAATTATCCAAACTTGGAGCCATTAAAGATGCACATTGTGAATTTAGAATCAAAACACTCTATAAATTCATAGCAAATCTGCACACGGAAAACTCAGCCTGCACACTGTAAAAGCAGTCATTGGCTTACAGGGCTTTTGTAAATGCTCCTACCTCTGTTTCCTGGGTGAGCATGAGGTGTGAAGTCGGTGGGCTTTTCTTGTGAAAGGCCTCATCCACATCGGGAGGAGGAAGAGACTCTGAGGTCCCTTCCAGGTCTACTGTTCTCGATTACTGGTGTCACCATTTGTTCTGGAGGGGATTTGGCCAAAGTCTGCTTCTTGTCTAAAGGTTGCATTACATCTTGCTGATTTTTTTCCTATTTGGGGAGAGGGATAGGAAACTAGCGTCCTGAAATGTTACCACAGAGCCCTTCCCCAAACATAAATACTGCAAGTAGGGGAGAACATGTAAGGTCTGGATGCTCATTGAGAAATCCTCCTCTCTAGAAATTACGCTTGCCGGCTATTTTAGTGTTTTCCTTACAGAATAATAGTAAAGAAAGTCTGCCACACCATTCCTCCTGGAATGATCCTGGAACCAGGTCAGGAAGGGACTGTGGCCCTGCTGGCCATTCTTCCAGCTCACTGGAGATCACAGAAAGCCCCCTCTCACACAATCAACATGAGGGACCCATGGTATCGGCTGTAGGAGCCCCAAGAGCATCTAAGCGGGGGTCTGGACTGCTCAGAAATGGAACTGGGGCAATTCCTTAGGGTCCCCTTCCACTGTGGGAGCTTTTCTGTCTTCTCAATAAATCTTGCTTTCAAAAGAAGAAAAAAGAAATGGAACTGATTTCATACGAGAAAGCTGAAACAAGTGTTTGTCCTTGTCTTGTTGTTTGTCCTTGCCCGTGTCAAAGGGTCCATGTGGACAGCCAAAAGTCCTTGGACTTAACTCTGTCCCTTGGTATTCCAGAAATTTCACCTCATTGCCTTATATGACATGCCAGTCCACTATTTTGAATAATTTCAATAGAAAAGTCGTAAGAATAGTAAAAAGCACACCAGTTTATCCTTCACCTAGATTTATCAGTTGTTGCTATTTGACCACATTTACTCTCCACCCATTTATACATTTGTTGCTGAATCATGTGAAAATAAATTGCAGACGTCATGACGTGTGGCCGCTGGCTACTTCAGCATACATCTCCCAAGCAAAAGAACCTTCTTCCACACACCACAATTTTATTATCACACTGATAAAACTATGGTCTAATGTGCACTCCATACTCAAATTTCCCCACTGTCCCCCAAATTGCTGTTTATTTATTTTTAATTGACTTATAATTCACATGACACAAAATTTACCGTTAAAGTGTACAACTCAGTGGTTTTTAGTATTCTCACAAAGTTGTACAAATATCATGATCTAATTCCAGATTATTTTCATCATATTAAGAAGAAACTCAGTACCCATTACCAATGCTACAGTCTGAATGTTCATGCCCCCTCCTCCCGAATTTATATATTGAAATCCTAACTCCAAGGTAATTGGTTACGAGGTAGGGCCCTTGGGAGGTGATGAGGTCATAGAGGGCTCAGATTAGTACCCTTAAAAAAGAGAGCCAAGAGAGATCCCTCACCACTTCTACCATGTGAGAACACACAAAAAAGTTACCAGTTATGAATCAGAAAGTGGGCCCTCATCAGATGGAGAATCTACCAGTGTCTTTATCTTCAACCTCCCAGCTTCCAGAAACGTGAGAAATAAATTTCTGTTGTTTATAAGCTACCCAGTTAATGGCATTTTGATATAAAAGCCTAAATGGGCCAAGACAATTAGTCACTCCCTGTTTCTCTCTCCTCCCTGCACTTAGAAACCACGAATCTACTTTCTGTCTCCATGGATTGGCCTATTCTACACACTTCATATAAATAAAATCATACAATATGTGGCCTTTTGTGTCTAGCTTCCTTCACTTAGTATGATGTTTTCAAGGTCCATCCATGTTGTAGTACATAGCAATATTTCATTATTTTTTACAGTTGAATGATATTTCAGAGTAGGTATGTACCATGTTTTGTACATCCATTCACAGGCAGACGGTCACATGGTAACTCCACATTCAACCTTCTGAGGAACTGCCCGACTGCACCCACTGCACAGACCCACTTACAACGCCTGAGAGTTCCCATTTCTCCACATCCTTGTCAACACTTGTTATTGTCTGTCTCCAAATTGCTTTTATAGCTATTTTTCCTTCAAACCAAGATCCAAACGGGGATTCTGCATGGCATTTAGTTGTCATGTCTCATCTGGACCAGTTTACCAGACTTCTTTTGCCTTTCTTGATACTAACATTAAAAGAATAAAAATGGGGTCTAGTTCCGAGGCGGGACTTATTCCTGATTCTGATGGAATCCTCAAGCACTTTTCTCTTATCCACTGGGGTACTGGGGGTGTGGCCTCCAGGGAGACAGACTGGAGCCAGCTTCGTACCCAGCAAGATATCCTTGAGGCTCTTAACTGGTAAGCCCTTCTCAAACTCTTGAGGCTTCTGTGTGGCATCAACAGGACTGCAGGGGAAGGACAACAGGTCAGACTGAAGGTCAGAAGAGACACTGTGTCTGAGGGACACTAGGGAACCTGGCACCTGCCTCAAGTGGCCTTTGGTGACGTCTGTCTGTCTGGGCTGTCTTGAGTGTTGGAGTTAACTACAGTTGCTGAACTACAATGGGGCATAGCATTGGAGAATAATACCCACCAGCCCCACCACAGGAATGAGCTCTGACACATATCACATCTCAGACTGCAGCTAACTAAACACCCCACAGCTTCTCCAACAGGAATGGAGATTTGACATGCGGAGCTGGGAGGGCGAGAATCAGGGGACCTGGGGCCTCGCTCTGGCATAGTCAGATTCTCTGTGTGACACTAAACAGGTAAATCAACTTCTCCGGGCCCCTTACTCATTTATAATGTGGGAGGAGAGGAATGCATGGTTTCTTTCAACTTCGGGGGGTCTTGTGCTCTAGGCAGGACACTGTCAGTTAGTGTCACTCAGGTGCACCCCTTGTCAAAGGAGAATTATAAGAGCTAAATGCAATTCAATTCAGTTTAAAAGCTCACGATGTCAGGTACTCACAGAGCTGTCTCTTCACCTTCATGAAGTATCTCATGTTCTTTCATGCATGCCATCTCACTTGTCCCCATACGGAGTGGGCAAGTGTCATCATTCCCATTTTATAGATGAAGGTTCACAGATCCTTGCAAAAGAATCATAAAGCATTCAAGTGCCAGCTACTGTGCCTGACCACAATAGTGGGGATTTTCCCATGAGCTTCCATGTGGGCAGGGAAAACAATTAAGAGGCAACAAAACCAAATATAAGCACCACTACCCTACGGAACGGCAGGGAGTCCACACAGGGCCCTAACCTTAGTGATCAGGTGTCATTCCCAGAAAGTGAGAGACCTTGGCCTCTTTCCACCAAGGCAGCAGGAAATCTGTGCCTCAGTAGTGGAAATAAAACTCTCACCTGGGCCTAGAAGGCATGGAGCACATTTTCCCTTAGTTAGTGCTGTGGAATGAGTGCACTCATGTGCCAAAGACCCTGTCACCTAACGCGGTGAGAAGTCTGGGTAGGACTCTCAAGGGATTTGAGGCTTTGAGGAACCTTCCTGAGGTCCTCAGCTTCCCCAGTAGCATATGGTGTTGTTCTCAGTGTCAAAAGACCAGGTCCCTCCCTGCTCGAGGGCACAGTTTTGCTACCTGTAAGGTGAAGAGGTTGAACTAATGCTGTTCTTTAGCGCAAACTGACTTATCAGTCATCAAAACTTTCTTCCTTTCTCCATCAAAAGCCAAAGACAAGGCATGAGTTAATGAATTTCAATGGCGTCTTGTAAAATGAAATTAGCAGTGCCAGGAATCTTTATTGACCCCCAAAGTCAAATTCTTCTAGGCCGACTGGCTGGACACAGCTGTTTAATAATGGATTCTCCCTCCACCCAATCTCACACTGCGTTGCAGTGAATAAGGCCATCCCATAACTCATCCCGTGAGAGAGGGGAGAGAATGGTTGGTGTCTACACTTTCCGCGCAGAGGCTGGTTCATAAAGCAATATTTATACACTCCCTTTAACCCAACATAACATAAGATCTATTACTAGTTAATTACATTGTAACCATTTAGACATTGACGTCTGGTTGTGATCAGCATCTCGATGTTCAGATCCACGAGGCCGCATTGACTCACCTGAAGGAGCCAAATAATATTCACTTAAAAGAGCATTGCACTGCACAGAACCATCATGAACAGTCAATAAAGGCTTCATGTTAAACAGAATTTAAAGGGATGGTATTTGCTACTTTACTCCCCTGAGAAACATATGCTTTTAAAGTTATTTCCTACCCCTGAGTTCCCTGCGACGAGAGTGGTTTTGACAATTTTCTGATTTGTTTAAAATGAATGATTATAAAACTTTGTTAGAGGCATTTGCATTCATTTAAAAGGGGGTGCATCCTGGATTCTGCCACTGTCACAAAGGGAAAAGAGACAGGAGACTAATTAAGTAACAAAGGCTCAGCCAGAAACCTCGGTTCCAGAGGCATAATCTCCTTCGCCAGGCATGGGGCAGATGCCTGGCTGCATGCTCGCCCTGGCATCTCCACCTAATCCTCCCTCCTCAGCAAGAAGCATTCCGACAGTGTCTGGAATAATAATTAATTATGGACAGCCGAAACACCTCACCCATGAAGGATGAGGGTTTGGATTCCTTCAAATATGGGAGATTCAAAGACACCAAAGGGAGTTCTTTTCTTGGGGGGGAAAGGGGGTGGTGGTTAAAACCATCTCTCTTTCTTTTTCTGTATGCTTCTCAGATGGGAAATAACTGCTTTGACCAAGACATGACAGCCAGTTAGGCCAAATAAAATATACTCAGGTATATTTTTCCCCCCAAAAAGCCAACTTACAATTTTTGTTTTCTCCTTTCATGTTTCTTCCTTAGGTCTAGATTATAAAATCCTTTCTACACTGAATCAAAGGACTGACAGGCAGAGATCGTGTTTTATGAATTTGATATGCTCTAGAATTAGCTCAGTGGCTGGTATACAAAAGGTGCTAAATACATGCTGATTGGTATCAATCATACTTCATGTACTTTACATTAGATCTAACTTTGCTAATTTCAGTTTGGAAGAAAACCATTCTGGAGAACATGTTGAATGCAGGAGCTTACAGCATATATAAGAATCATAACAACCAAAAGCCAAAACCAACGCTTAGAACCATGATTCTCAAACAGCATTCCACAGAGGCTTAGAGGTTCAACAGAGATGACCCGGGAGTTGGTTGAGAGAGAGAGGTGGAGAGAGGCTGCTGGCTGCTGCCCCATGCCATGTCCCTTTCAATCAACACAGCTCCCTTCTCCCTGCTTTCTGTACTAGACTTTCACATAAAATATCCTTTGAAGAAAAAGTTTCTTCAACCAGATATTCATATGGACTCAAAGTACCTCCCCAAAAGATATGCATTAATTGCAAAAATGAAAATGGTACCTTTATACTGGCGAAACCTGACAGACATCTCTTTAATTAAGCGCTCCATGCTATATCACTGGTAATAGGACATCAGCACTGCACCCTTGATACAGAGCACCGAGAAGGGCACATGTCACTTCTGTGTTATTCTTGCCCCAAAGCGTCAAACTAATCATGAGAAAACATCAGACAAAGCCAAATCGGGGGACAGTCTACGAAATAATTGGCCACTCTTTTCAAAAGTGTCAAGGTCATAGAAAACAAAAGACTGAGGAAATGTCACAGACTGCAGGAGACTAAGGAGATATGACAACTAAGTGTAATGTGGAATCCCAGATTGGATGCTGAAAGAGAAAAAAGGGCATCAGTGGGGAAAACTGCTGACATTCAAGGACAATCTGTACATAAGCTAATAATAATATTTCAATCTTAATTTCATGGTCTCAATAATTGACTACGGTTATGTAAGACGCTGACATTAGGAGAAGCTGGGTCCAGGGTACAAAGGATTATTCTTGCAACTTTTTTTGTAAACCTAAAATTATTTCAAAATGAAAGTTGAAAAAGTTTCTGCAGCTAAATAAAGTTTAACTAATCACCATTCATGAGAAACACAATTGGGCTTTTGTTTGGAATGAGCTTCAAATATGGCAGGGGCAGGCATCACTGGGGGCCAACAGCAATTTCACCTCATGATCAAAGCCAAGAGTTTTGAATAGTCATGAATAGCCAGGCCACAATGCCTTGCAATTCTGGAGGAGAAGTCCAAAGAGCAGGAACTAAGGATCATTCTCAGCGAGGAGCAGGTCGACCATTCTGCAGTAGTGTCAAGAAAGCACAGAAAACCCACATCCTTATAAGTGACAAGAAGCACGGGATGAGATCAGTGGCCAGGTTGCAAGATGTCCTATTTATCTGGTACCAAAGACTTCGTCAATCTGTTCTCAGTGTGAGTTCCCACTAGACAAGTCACACAGCCTTGAACTTATTTTATAGAAAAAGATTAGAAGCCAGGTCCTGCCAATGCTTCTGATTTAGGCATGTGTGTGGATTTTAAAGTTATCCCTTTTAAAAGTCTATCTGGTTTCCCAGGCAATGCCCAATTATTCCCTAGCATAAGGTAAAAACCAAGTAGTAATGGAAAACTCAAGACAATATACAATATACACTGAATTAAAAAAGAAAAAAAAGCATTGTAGCTTGCAGACTTTTGGTGAAGGGGCAGAAAATTCAGCAGGCTCTCTGTGCATGCCAAGTCTGCTTTTGCCTAAAGGGACATGGGACATGGGTACAAATGGTAAAGAAGAGAAAGGTGGATTCTAGAGCAAAGCCTGAATCAGTTCAGGGTTCATCTAAAAATGCTTATGAATTCTGCATTCAGCATCATAACACACTCATGTTTATTTTCATATAAAAATTATGGTCCATCCCCACTCGAAGAAAAGGGTCATATTTATCCTGCAGATTTTCACACCTGCTGACACATACCCTAACCTCTAGAAGCATGATGCAAAATGGCTTAGATAATGTTAACTCATGTCTACTGTATCAGCATGTTCTGTTAGTGCAAAGAAGTATTTTAAGAAAGATCCAAGTCTGAAAAGCACAAACCTATCCGCCAAATTCACTCATCCAGAAAACCCCACTCCCTAATGATGTGAGATAAAGCATTGCTTTACTAGGAAGCTGTGTTAAAACCCCAGGAAATCTATATTGTACATACATTAGTCATGCCTGGGAAAAATCAAGCTTGCCCTTTCATTTTCTACTATGGAAAGTGTGGGTTTGGCAAATGTCTCAATGATCGTTTTCTTTTTTTAAAGAGACTATCTGAACTGCTAATAACAGATTACCTATTCTTCTAAAGTGGTATTATAATTCCATATTTGGCCCCTTTATTATTTTTTTGAAAGGATACTTGTTAAGGGTTTTTTGTTTTGGGGGGCAATTTTGACCTCAGGAAACTTAATGAACATTAAAATATCTGTTGTTTTAAATACAACAGCAGGCAATTGTGTGTCCTGCCTTCATCCTCCCCTTTTTCTAGAGCCCACATCCTGATAGTGGGGAGCCAGACTTCTCCTAACTGTTTAGGGGAGGTTCAGGGGAGACAGCATCTCTCTCAGGTCCATGAGTGGAGACTTGGTCCAAAAACCAAAGAGTGTGGAATCCCCCCGACCACAACGAAAGGTGTAGAGGCACGCTACTTGACCCAAAGAAGGCACAGAAGACAGGTCCAGTGACTCTCACTGCAGGGATCAGGGAAGAGCGTCTTGCTGTCTCCTGGGGCTGCCAAACTGGAGGAAGGAAGCCTGGAGCAGCTGAGGCCCTCCCGTCACCATGAGGAAGGAGCCTTTCTGAGAAGACGTCAACAGCATCAAGATATCTGAGTCTCTGGATCTAGCCGTGCCTGAAGACAGTATAACCCCATGTTTTCAGTTACTAAAGCTGATAAATTCACTTTTTTGGCTTAAGCCACTTTGAAATGAGCTTGTCACTTGCAACCAAAAGCGTTCTAATCCAAACATCTTTTAAAAATAGAAAACATAGCCGGGCTCGGTGGCTCAGCCTATAATCCCACGCCTTGGGAGGCTGAGATGAGCGGATTGCCTGAGCCCGTGGGTTTGAGACCCGCCTGGGCAACTTGGTAAGACCTCATCTCTACAATAAATCAAAAAATTAGCCGGGCATGGTAGCGCATGCCTTGTAGTTCCAGCTACTTGGAAGGCTGAGGCGGAAGGACCGCCGGAGCCCAGCAGGTGGAGGCTGCGGTGGCTGGGAGTGGCCACTGCACTCCAGTCTGGGCGACAGAGTGAGACTCCAACTCGAAAAAAAAAATAGAAAACATTATGAAGGCAGAGATGAAGAGGGTTTTTCTACTCTCTAAAACTCAACTTTAAGATCTGGGTAAGTCAATTCCAGTCAGGTAAAAGTCTAGCTACCAAGGGCATAAAAGCATACAGAAGTAAAAAGAACACTGGTTTTGAAGTCAGCAAGCCAAATCCAAAACTGACTCTGCAACTGGCCTTGGGCAACTTCTAAACCCGAGCCTCAGTTTCTCCACCTCTAAGATAGGGGTGATAACTTCACAGTGTTGGAGTGAAAATCAGAGTTAACGGATGAAACATCTGTGCACTGCCCACCCAAAAGAGTTGCTCCTCTCCTTTGTGGGGTACAGGATGAGATGAGAGGACACAGTGTGAGCACACACTGTGGAGAGGCAGCTGGGCTCACAGAGACATCTGCTGGAGCCATGCAGAAGCCAACATCAAAACATCTGCGCTGACTCTGAAACAAGGGGAAATCAAGCCATTTCAGCCAAACACTGAGTGTGTGAGCCAAAGGCTGGATTATAAACCTCACCACAGGCCTACTCTCTTTCATAGAACAGCTTACTCTTTTTTTTTTTTTTGAGTCGGGGTCTCACTCTGTCACCCAGGCTGGAGTGCAGTGGCACGATCACGGCTTACCTCAGCCTTGACCACCTGGGCTCAGGTGATCCTCCCACCCCAGCCTCTTAAGTAGCTGGGACTACAGGCACAAGGTTTTTAGAATCTGACTCCTGTGACATACTCAGAAAACCCCACTCCCTGGTGATATGAAAGAATAAATAAATGAGCGGAGTGAATGAAAGTAATTAACAAAAATAGATTAAACAGAATGACATAAATCAAACAAATGAAAAGAGGTCTCAAACTGTAGATTTAAGGTCACATCCTATCTTATATACACACAGTATTTAGGGGAAAAAAACAAAAAAGCTAGTCGATGTTTAAAAAATCCAGAAAGTTCTCTCAAAGATCCAAACATCCAGCTTCTCTTTACCCAGAAGACCTAGCAAGCCCAGCCCTGTGTTCCTGCACGGCAGCAGGTAGCAGGGGCGAGGTTGGCAGATGCCCCTGTGGATGGTGGGGCACAGCCTCCAAGGCATCATTGGTTCAGGTAGCATCCCTGAACTCCTCTAAGGACCTGCATTATCTCCCCTGGGGAAGCGAGGAGGCCTGGGAGCTCAGGAGCCATCATGGCTCCTCCTCTGTCAACGCCCCACTCTGGAAACAAAGTCACCTGGCTGCTGAGGAAGGAAGGCTTTGCTGGTGACAGAGGTACAACCCTGGGAATACATGAAAATCCACTGTGATGCACACATTCAAAGGGGACCTTTACAGTATGGGAATTATAGTTCAATAAAGATGCCGCTTTTTTAAAAAGAAGAAGAAAGAAAGGCTTCCTGCAGGATAAGATCTTGACCAGACTGCCAACAAGGGCTGGCGTCAGCAACCTCCCAGCTCTCTCGTGCCCTTTCCCTAGTCCCTGGAAGAGGAACTTGGCCTCCAGCCAGCTACCAGTAAGAAAGTAGCCGGCATCCCAGACCTGGAGGCAAGAAATGCAGCTTTGTCATTTCCTGGCTCTGTGACCCTGTACAAATCAATTTGCCTCTCTGGTCTTAGTGTCCCTGCTATAAAAGAAGGATGATAATCACAGAGCTGCTTAGGTCAAGGTTAGTTTTGACCAACAGTAGAGACCACATCTGTGAAAACACTTTTTTAAACTATAAAGAGTTACAGTAGTTCCAACAAATCCATGACTTCATGACACTTCATCTCTGCCCTATGCCCACGGCATCAGTCACGAGATTTCTTTTCTTTTTTTTTTTTTGAGTTGGAGTCTCACTCTGTTGCCCAGACTGGAGTGCAGTGGCATGCTCCCAGCCACCGCAGCCTTGACTTGCTGGGCTCCAGCGATCCTTCCGCCTCAGCCTTCCAAGTAGCCAGAAGAAGTACAGGAGTGCGCTACCACGCCCGGCTAATTTTTTATTTTATTGTAGAGATGAGGTCTCCCCAAGTTGCCCAGGCGGGTCTTGAACCCGCAGACTCAGGCAATCCACTTGCCTCAGACTCCCAAAGTGCTGGGATTACAGGCTGACCCACCAAGCCCAACCTAGTCACCAGATTTCTTCTCATCGAAGCCAGCCCTGCAATTGCTTCTCCAAGAGCCATTTTCCCCTTGTACCATGCTAGCAGATATTGACACAGGTACCAGACATCCTTCTCGTAACTGAGGGCTATATCTTTATGAGTCTGTGCCAAGCTTGTCGATCCATTTTCCTTACTCGGGACTGGTTCAAGGACAGAACCAACTGAAGGAGTCTGCTGCCCAGCTAGAGACAGGGGATGGGGAAAGGGTTTCCTCGCTGACTAAAAGGGACAAAGGAAAAAATACTGTCTTCTCTGTCCTGGCAGGAGCTCCTGCAGGACTCCTGTATCTCTCTGAAGGGAAAAAGCAGACATGCTGGGAATGACAGCAGTGAAAGAGGGAAAGTACCAGGTCCCTGGTGACATCACTGAACTGCCAAACGAACCAGCTCTGAAGCTGCCCTGCCCTTGAACTTCTCGTTGATCTTACTTTTATTTTTATTATTTTTTCAGGCAAGGTCTCACTCTGCTGCCCAGGCTGGAGTACAGGGGTGCAATCAAACTCACGGCTGCCTCTAGCTCCTAGGCTCCAGTGATCCTCCCGTCGCAGCCTTCCCAGGAGCTGGGACTACATAGGTGGGTATAGAGGCTGTTAGTAAGCAGGTCTGGAGGGGCTGGAGCTGTCCAGCCCCAGAAACTCTTAAGGCTGACCAGTCAGAGCAGACCAAGAAGCTGCAAAGAGGGGAACTGCAAAGAGCGAAGTCCAAACTAAGTGGGACGTGAACAATGGGACAAAGTAAAAACACACTTCGGATAGAAGCAGGAGAGGGAAACCTGTATCTTTTAACACTACAGATGTAACACCACATTTTTTAACACAACACCAAAAAACAGAAGAGGAGGCCTCCATGAATTTAGAAAAGCTTTCCTGAACCCTACTGTATTCTGAAAGTTTAAGAACACTTATTCCATCAAAAAAATGGACAACAGAAAAGTATTGATGTCAAATCCCATATTAAATTGTTATTTTCAAAAAGGATTAGAAGCAGAATCGCATTCCTACAAACAATGAAAGCATGCCTGAAAGATGTGCTTGCAAAACAGATCAAACTTCAACCTCCTTTCAAAATTAGTTAAAAGACATTAGCCAAATGCTTCAAGACATAAAACAACATAAATTAGAATTAGACTCAGTGGTATGGTAACAAACTCAGCAAAGGATTAGAAATCTAAAAAGAATCATTTCACAAATGAAGATTAAACTGGAAAAAAAGAACTGAAAACAAATTTTTAAGTAGGTAAAATAAGACATTTTTTTTTTTAGTCAGTCTCTTACTTTGTTGCCCAGGCTAGAGTACAATAGTATGACCAGGGCTCACTGCAGCCTCCAGCCTTTAACTCCTGGACTCAAGCTATCCTCCTCTGTCAGCCTCCAAGTAGCTGGGACTACGGGTACATGCTACCACACCCAGCTAATTTTTTTTTTTTTTGAGTTGGAGTCTTACTCTGTTGCCCAGTCTGGAGTGCAGTGTCACACTCATGGCCAACCCAGCATTGACCTGCTGGGTTCCGGGACTCCTTCCACCTCAGCCTTCCAAGTAGCTGGAATTATAAGTGCACACTACACACCTGGCTATTTTTTTATTTATTGGAGAGATGAGGTCTCATCAAGTTGCCCAGGCTGGGCTCAGGCAATCCATGTGCCTTGGCCTCCCAAAGTGCTGGGATTACAGGCTGAGCCACTGAGCCTGGCCTGTCCTAGCTAATTTAAAAAATTTTTTTGTAGAGACAAGGTCTCACTACATTGCTCAGGCTGGTCTCAAACTTGTGGGCTCAAGTAATCCTCAGCCTTGGTCTCCCAAAGCAAAAATTTTAAATCAAGAAGAAATGAGGTGGAGAAAAAAGAGGTAAAAATTCAAGAGTAAGTGACTCAAGAGAAGTAGTGAAGATAGGTCATGAAAACCTAACATATAGATAAGAGGAGGTCCTGAAGAAGAAAACCAAAACAAGGTAATCGAAAAAAAAATACTAAAAACTATAATTCAAGAAAAATTTCCTAAAATTTAAGGGAAAAAATTTTGAAAGCGCAAATTAAAAGAGCATACTGCTTAACTAAGAATATCAACCCAGGACAACCTATACTGAGGCATAAATTTACTGGACAAAGAGGAAGGAAGGAGGCAGTATCCTTTTGGGTATCTAGATAAAAAGAGCAAGGGACTTACAAAGAAAAAAAAAATTAGACTATCACCAGATATTTTAATGCCAATACTTCATGCCAGAAGAAATTACAGTAACATATTCAAGAAATTCAAGGAAAAACAAATGTGAGCCAAGAATTTTATATCCAGCAAAACTGACTTTCCAGAATAGAGGGCAAAATTGTTATCAACATTTAAGTACTCATGAAATATTGTTCCCATGAGCCCCTCCTATGGAATTTACCAGAGAAAGAATTCAGGCAACCAAACTGACTAGAGAGACATTGGTATACAGACTGATGGCAAACATGAAATGTATACTTACCTATAGAACTAAGACTAAGTGAGAATTAAGAGGGAGAGAGTGGTATAAAACACAGACACAGGACAACTATAAAAATAATAGGGGAAAGCAGAAAAGTACATGCAAAAAATATTTTTTAGTGTTTTCCATAATCACACTGGTAGTAGTTTCAGTACTGCTATTCTAATATTGCTGTATGTACAATACGGGATAAGACAAGAGTCTACTTCTACCATCTCCTGTGTCCTTGAAAGCCAGGATCCCTGATGTGCAGAAAGGGGATACAGAGATGTAACAGAGAAAACAAAAAATTATAGAGCCTTGAACTCTATAATTTTAAAGTGGAATTTAATCTTCAAATGTAAACAAAATACAAATATAAACATATTTATAATCGCCTACTGCTGTTCAGTGAAAAGGCCAGTATCAAAGAGCATCCCTAGTGTCCAACCTGTAGTCTTAAAAGACCATTTCCCACTAAAAGAAACCAAGTGGCTGCTTAGAGAAATGACTGGTTCCAGGTCTGGGGTAGGGAATGTGCCAGATGGATCTAGAAAATCAACATGGCAGAGCACTACTAGGAAGTCATCAAAGACTACTGAGGTTATGTAGAACCTCAGTTATGTAGAACCAACCGGAAGAGACTCCCGCTGAACAAATGAGGAAGAAATGATGGAGTTAGAACACCTCAGGACATTCTGTGCCCCAGTGCAGAAGCACAGTGCCACCTAATTCTTGCTAGAGGGATCAGCACCAGTTTGATCAAATCTTTGGATCCACCTGTCAGTTTTCAGAAAATAAAGAAAACGGAGGCATATGTTAACCTGAACCATGAGGGTGCAGTCAGCAAAGTCCAGACTGAGGGACACTCAACAGGCCTGAGTTTTTCAATAGATGAATTACAAGGAAAAAGAAATGAAGGGGGAAACTATAGATTAAGAGAAACTTAAAACAATCACATTTAAACATGGGCAAGGTTGAACCAGCATGGATGCACATGTGGGTGATAAATCTGCTTTTAAAATGAAAGTACAAGGCTGCTATAAAGCTAAGGTTACGATCAAGGGCAGAGAGGGGACTGTGGCCAGACAGGGCACACGAAGAGGCTTCTGTAGGCACTGGCAACGCTCCACTTCCTGGCTGGTGGCAGCTGCAAAGGGGTTCATCTTATAATAATTAATGATGTTTACAGCTGTTTCGTATGGTTTTTTTGTATCTTCTATTTTTCAATTAAAAAAATTGTTTAAAAAAGACAGGGACAAGGGTGACACAAGAAAGGTTGTCTCTATCCCTGTCCTGGACATGTTTTGTGATGAGAGACAGGGATCACGGGCAGGGTGTATTCCAGACGGAGGGCACAGCCTAAGCAAAGCAAGGGCACAGAAAGGAGACGTGGGCACATTCTGCCAAGAGCAAGTGCTCCTGTTTGGCTGCCTGATAGCTACATGTGGAGAAGAGGAGGAAGTAAACCTGGAATGTAAGCTGAGGGCAGACTGTGGCAGTCTCATTATGCCAGGAAAAGATATTTGTTCTAATCTCTCAGGCAGAAGAGAAAGTGTTTCTGATCAAGGACTGATACCTAGCTTGAGCTGCCCCAAGGGTTATTTCTCATTCTAACCCCTTCGACCTTACTAACAGAACTCTGATTTTGTCCAGTTATCCATCCTGTAGTTTGTGTTTACATGTGATGTCCGGAGCTGTGGCAGCTGTCTTGGGACAATGAGAAACTTTAACCTGGGGAGAACAGGTTAAAGTATGGCAGAACAGAAAGACGACAGGAACATGAATTTCCGACGATGCTGCTGAGCCACCAAATGAATTAGCTCACAGTCACCCTCTGCCAGAGTTCTTGTTATATGAGGTCATAAATCTCCATATCATTTAAATGAGCTGGGTCTTCCATTACTTCAGCAAAAGCAGCCAAAATTATGCACGGACTTTACGGGAAAATAACTTAAAAGTCACTGAGAGGTAAGGCTCCAAGAAATAAAGGCCAGAATGCCTTTAGGTGGTCCCCATGCTATGAGCAGTCCAGAGGACTCATGACCCATCGGCTGCCCTGAACAATCTCCCAGCTCTGTGGCAACACACAGAAGGTTCCAGCAGCCAGCTTAAGTTTACCACTTAATCACACAAGTCTAGCGGTGTCAAGCTCTTAAAGGAGTTGATCCCCGGGAACGGGGAGAAAAATGAAAAGGAAATAAAAATTGAGCAGTTGCCTGCAGAGAACACCAGCTGCGCATGATTGATTTCCATGTAATCTCCATTTGTCTCCCTGGAATTTCTTCATCAGATTTCTGGCACAGGGTCACAGGGAGGCCTGGTGCTGCTCATGCCTGGAGCGTGGTCAGGGAAAAAGCATTCCCTTCTATGCCCCTGAAGGCCAAGGAGGCCGAGACGGGCGATCTTGGGGGAGCAAGAAAGAGAGGCGTTCGTCTCCTCACCCTGGCAATACTCAGCATCTGCAACCCAGCAGGAAGGGCAGCCTGAAGGCCACTCCAGCATGAGTTTCCTCTCTCAAGCTGGTGACCCCATGATCCAGGGTGTCTGTGCCTGTCTTGGGTGTCCTCAGCCCATTGGTTGTCCAGGGTCCTGACAACAGCTGAGATGTGGGGCTCCTCCATGGACCTGCCCATCCTGAAAACCACACAGGGAGACAAGTTATCAGAGGATTCCAGCCTTGGGGGTCCCTGGTGGTAGGGACAGGATTAAAAAAGAGTAAAGGAGAATGGAAAGACAGGATGGACCGTGACCTGTGGTGGTTTCAAAGTGCCACTCCTTTTGCTAGTTGCAGGCCCTTGCCTCGGACTGGATGTCCGCTGGTATCAATACCAGTGTATGTGTTTGCCAGGTAGGTCTGTGCCCACTAGGATGGAGCCCACCTGCTCAAAGGGGAAAGCAAGAGCACCTAGGGTTGTGGTTCTTGAGTGCGGTCCCCGGTCCAACAGTATTAGCATGCCCTAGCAACTTAGGAGAAATCAAATTCCCTTCCTAGGCCTGCTGAATCTCAGCTCTTGGCATGGGGGCCAGAAATCTATGTTTGAACAGTGCACATGAAGATTAGGCCATGAACCTCATTATGCAGGGAGAAAGGGCCAGGCACAGGGACTTAAAGTGACTTCCCTAGGATCAAGTAGTGGGAAAGTTGCAGAGACTTAGCTAGAAGTGGGGTCTGACTTCTTTCTCACTGTATCAGAAAAGCTTGGTGGCTCAGCCTGTAATCCCAGCACTTGGGGAGGCTGAGGCGAATGGACTGCCTGAGCTCACGGGTTTGAAACCAGCCCGGGCAACTTGGCGAGACCTTGTCTCTACAATAAATCAAAAAATTAGCTGGGCATGGTAGCGCACGCCTGTAGTTCCAGAAGGTTGAGGCAGAAGAATCGCCGGAGCCCAATAGGTCGATGCTGGAGTGGCCATGAGCATGCCACAGCACTCCAGCCTGGGTGACAGAGTGAGACTCCAACTCAAAAGAAGAAAAGAAAAGGAAGCAAACTGAAAAGCTACTGTGCACTCTCTCGAAACCATTCTAACCATTTCTGGTACTGCTGCATACATCCCAGCCACTTATCTGGAGCCTACAACGCCGTCATTACTAATATGGAATCGTAAGAGCCAGGCAGCCTCTCCCCTCTTACTGTCCTGTGTGATCAGGACTAGAGAGAGCCCGCATCTACTTGAGGACCTGCATCAGAAACCAAGAACTGGTGGGACAGAGCAGCTAGAAGCAGGAGCTCGGAATCCCAACTCTGTGACCTGCTTGCTGCAGACAAGTTTTAGCCTTTCTGAGTCTGTCCCCTTCACGGTCATGTGGGAAAGCGCATTCCTGCGCCCATCGGAGAGGAGGAAATGAGATCGAGGTGCTAGGTCCTCAGCACCCAGCTGGCACCCAGCCTCACGCTGGACACAAGACGGCTGCCACTGCTCCCCTCAGCGTTGCCCACATTCACCTGGTGGCCAAGTCACACCAACTCCGCTGCCTGGACTCGTCCCACATCTGTGACCTCACTTTCATCACTGCCTGCATGCTCACTGCCACCTCTGTGCTCTGGTCGCCACCTCGTCCCCTGCACCACGGTACACATCTTCCACAGGTCTTCTGGCTCCGGCGTCCCTTCTGGTGTGCTTTCCAGGCTGACAGCCCAGTGAGCTTGCTAAACCACAAAGCTGAGCCGCCCACTCTGCTGCACGAGCTTCTGGAATCCCCGCAGTGACTTCCTGTGGTCTTCAGGATCCAACTCCAGAACCCACAGACCAATAGCCATCAGCACCCCCAAGCTCTACATTACATCTGGGTCCCCCCACTCAGTCCCATGCTCTATGCCTACCTGCTTTTTAAAGCCACCAAAATAGTGGACTTTCTTTTTTTTTTTGAGCCAGAGTCTCACTCCATAGCACAGGCTGGAGTGCAGTGGCACGCTGCTCATGGCCACCGCAGCCTCAGCCTGCTGGGCTCAGGTGATCCTTCCCCCTCAGCCTTCCAAGTAGCTGGAACTATAGGCATGTGCCACCACGCCTGGCTAATTTTTTGATTTATTATAGAGATGAGGTCTCGCCAAGTTGCCAAGGCTGGGCTCGAACCTGTGAGCCCAGGCAATCCTCTCACCTTGGACTTCCAAAGTGCTAGGATTATAGGCGTGAGCCACCACGCCCGGCCAGCAGTGGACTTTCCACACCACGGCACTCTGTTCTCTCTGCCAGGAATGCCCGGACCCCCATGCCTGAGAACGCACATTCATGTTTTGAGACACAGCCCAGCCGCAAAGTCTCCTTGCAGCCTGACTCCAGGTGGAAGTGGCTGTCCCTGCGTGATGTCCTCTCTGGCTGCTGCACTTGCCTCTCTCCAAGCCCAGTTCCACATTCCTGGCCTATGTGTCTTCATATCTGCTGCCCCTACCACCTCCGGTTTGTCACTATATCCTAGGCACTCTACCTGGCACAGAGAACACATTCTAAACTCACTTACTGAGTGGAAGATCACAGAACTGCCTCAGTCCCACCATTCACAGGCCCACTGTGAAGCAGGCCACAGGACTGAGACCTTACCAAGTAACTCATCCGTGCCAGGAGTGAAGGAGGCCACAGAACTGAGATCTAGCCACGTAACTCATCCGTGCAGGAGTGAAGGAGGCCACAGGACTGAGATGTAACCACACAATCCACCCAAGCCAGGAGAGGAGGCCATAGGACTGAGCTATAATCATGTAACCCACCCACTGCCGAGAGAGAAGCAAGCCACAGGACTGATATCAAATATACAACGCAACCATGCCAGGTGGTTATTCCATTCCCTGCAGGGGCAGAGCTCGTGTTTAGGAAGAAAACGAGCCTTCTCATCCCCTGCAGGTTGAGGAGTATGGCAACGAAAACTCAGAGCCTGTTGTCATGGTTCCAGCCCGAGACCGGAGATATGGCTTCTGGTTCCTGGTGATGTTCCCACTTGTGAAGTGACCTGGGCTAGCCTCCCCGGCCTGGGCCTCTGACCCTCCTCTGTGAAACAAGGACTATGGCCCAAAGCTCTCTACATCTATCATACCAGGGATTCAAATGCTTATGAGGCCACTGGTAGCTGATGAGATGGGGACCACTTTACCATTGTGTCAGACAATGGCTTAGAGGAAGAATTCTGAGCTCAAGACCAGCTCTCCAACAACTTCCTGAAATGCCTTTAGACAGCGATACCTCCTTTCCAACCGATCTTTTAAGAGAACATAAGACGTAACAACCTTTTCTGCGGGCGTACTCTGTGACAGGCACTATTTAAGGAATTAACTGTATTAACTACTTTAATCCTCATGATGACTCCACAAGGTAGAACTACTATTTCCCCTATTTTACAGATAACAAAACTGAGGCACAGTGTGGTTGAATAATTTGCTCAAGGCCACATGGCTATTAAATGGCAGAACCAGGATCAAGCCCAGGTAGTCTCGTTCTGAACCATGCATTCACAGCCACTGTGCAATACTGCCTTTCATTGGACAGGTCCCAAAAAGGGAAATTGCTTCTGTGAGAAGGTGCCGAAGACTCCAAGAGCACCCGAGAACTCCTGGCAAGCTGTCCTAAGATAAAGAGGGCCTAGATGGAAGCAGGAAGAGCGAAGGACCTTGTTCACTGAACATTTCTTCTCTGTCTGTCGTGGGAACTGCCAGATGCTCAGATGGGAGTGAAGCAGAAAGCAAGAGTAGTCTATGTTCTTAGAGGAGGCCACAGTAGGGTTAGAGTTAGGGTTAGGGTTAGGGTTAGGGTTAGCTGTGCTCCAGGCACCCTGCTGAGTGCCTTCATCATTATCGCACCTATTCACTCTAAAGTGCCTGCTGTTGCTATCCCACTTTGCAGATAAGGACAGGAGGCACAGAGAGGTAAAGTAACCAACCTCAAGGCAGCACAGCTAGTAAGTGGCAGAGCTGGGATGTGAATCGGGGAGCCTGTGCTCCAGGATCCACCCTGCTCTTAACAGAATCGACTTATTTAATTCTTAGGAAAATAATTTCAGCTTTGTGGAATCAAAAGACAAGCCCAACAGCAAATTACAAAGCTCTAAGGGACCAGGGGTGAATATCATGGACTAGACAAGCTTGAAGCACTTTTCAGAGGTGACGGTGTCTACTCTGCTCCAATGAAGCCAATAAAGAGGAAGGAAGACTTTTTGAAATGCTTATTTCTGGGAGTCTGGGTTGGGGGAAGAAGCCAGAACAATCTCAGACACTCCAGGCAGACAAGGTCAAGGTTGAGTCAGGACCATACTGCCACATGGGGAGTGCTCTGAGGGCATGGGCATGATCCCACAAGTGACGAGGGTCACTACGGGAGGACAGCAGGGATTTAGGAGCTTTTGTTTGGCTACTGGGACGCCTTCCAGGAAGGGCTTATGCCTCACAGGATCACAATTTTTTTTTTTTTGAGTTGGAGTCTCACTCTGTCACCCAGACTGGAGTGCAGTGGCCACTCCACTGCAGCCTCGACCTGTTGGACTCCAGCGATCCTTCTGCCTCAGCCTTCCAAGTAGCTGAAACTACAGGCGTGTGCTACCACGCCCGGCTAATTTTT
>CAUYQG010128238.1:0-32978 GCA_963574415.1 Tarsius wallacei
GCCGGGTGTGGTAGCGCGCGCCTGTAGTTCCGGCTCCTTGGAAGACTGAGGCGGAAGGATCGCCGGGGCCCAGCAGGTCGAGGCTGCGGTGGCCGGGAGTGGCCACTGCACGCCAGTCTGGGCTAAATAGTGATAGTTCCAAATAAAAAAAAAAAAAAAAAAAAAAAATCCCGAGTTACTATGTAGCTAATTTTTAGGTGACTCAACAAAAAAGGCAAAAAAGGGGCCAGCTAATCAAAGAGCTCTAGGATGTTCCAAGATCAGTTTAGAAGACACTCGTCAAGGACCAATGTGTTTAGGGTGAGACGCAACCATTATTCTATTACATACAACTTATCAAGAGTTTAAAATGGAGCCTTGCAATTTTTCATATCAAGTACATCAAGTAGGCATTCAGACTGAATGGGAATACAAATATGTCACTGATATTATTTTTAAATACTGAATTGCATTTAAACTAGAAGACGATTTCCAAGAATATCCATTGGCAAACATCAGCAGTCTTTAATAATGGCACACGCAAGAGCAGAAAGTAAATTTTGCTTCATAAAAAGCCATTGATGCCTGATAGCTCACAATTAAACCATATACCACAAATACTCATACGTACAGAGCTTATGGAAAACATGAAGAAAAGCGAGGATACGTGAAGTGGCAGGTGCCACATGACCTTGATGGTTGAAGAGAAGACGAATTGAAGAAAGAGGAGGAAGGAGAGAAAGCTGCTTTTCATGCTGAAAGACAAAATCACGCTTAACTCTTGACCACTCTGAAATACCCAGTTCTGCAGGAAAAATGCATTCATTACAAATACTAGAGATGCCTCATCCATTAAAACATGAGACAAATGAAGCTCTGGTAGCCTGGTGAAAAGGGCATCATCTCATTCTTGGTATGAACTTGCAACAGTCTCTTACATTTCAGGGTTTGGTTTCTGAATCTCTCAACTAATGGCCTTGGCCTAGATAATCTCTAAAGTGACAACAAACTGACCACCTGAGAAGGCTAAAGGAAGCCTCACTTCACCTCACCACATGAGGCCCTTGCAGGTGAGTTCTTCCAAAGTCATCTGCTAGTCTCCATTTAGATACCATTGTCCATTAGTTTACTAATATAATCCCTCTAGGCTATAATTAATAGGAGCCACTAACCTGGGAAAACTTCAAGTAGTCTTGTGAATGAAGCAAATTAAATGTTGAGGTGACAAAGGGAATGAAAATTGTAGGAAATGAAAGAGTTGCTTTTTTTTTTCCTCCCCAGGCCAAATAAGGATGCACTAATCATTCCCTTGCCTTCCCCTCCCCCCACCAGACTCCTACAAGCTAATTCCACCCCCAACCCACACACTGGTAAAACAAAGCACAGCCTATTGGCATCTGCTGGTACATGTATGTATTTGCATAGCTGCTCCTGTGTATGTACACATATCAATAAAACAGACACGTACATTTTTAAATGTCAGATTGTCTTCCCTAGCATTAATGCCAGGAAATTAATTTATATTCTGTTTATTTTATATGCTACACAATAATATAATTTAAGATGATCACCTATGCTATAAATGTGAGATAAGAAAATAAATGAATGTTTAAGATAAACAATGCTATACCAATAGAACAAACAATTTGTTGGCAGGAAACAGAAAAAGGTGGAATAAAAGTAGAACAATGTCTGTAAGCCAAGTATGGTGAGACCCTGCTATGCACATTCATCTGAAAGGGATTTCTCAGTTTTTTCATCTAGCGACAAGGAGATGTAAACTCCAGCATGGAGAATCAGGTAAGTTCCCAAGCCCAGTGAAAACTGCTAAGTTCATATGAAGTTCATGGGTGTCCTCTGTAGTTCCCATGAATGCTGTAAAGGCAGCATCTTATAAAAATGGCTATTAAGATTTCCCAAAAGAGGTCAGTCACAGTGGTTCAAACCATTAATCCCAGCATTTTGGAAGGCTGAGGTATGAGGACTGCTTGAAGCCACGAGTTCGAGACCAGCCTGAGTAACACAGCCAAACCTCGTCTCTAAATTTAAAAAAAAATATTAGGCGGGCATGGTGGCATACACCTATAATCCCAGCTACTAGGGAGGCTGAGGCAGAAGGATTGCCTGAGCCTAGGAGATCAAGGTTGTGGTGAGCCACAAGCGTGCCACTGTACTCCAGCCTGGGCAAAAGAATGAGACCCTAACTCAGGGAAAAAAAATTTTCCCAAAAGAAAGTTCGGCATTTGGGAATACAAATTTGTGAATGGAAAACATAATAATTAAGAGAAAGAGTTTTTGTATTTCCACTCACTAACTTTTGGTGAACTTCACCCTTGCTTGCTCAGGACAAATGTGTAAGTCACAAAGCAACACTTAATCGGTAAAGTGCTCTATACCATGCCCTTTTAGCCAACTTTGAAAGAACCAAGAGAACAAGTAGCAAATCTGGACTAAATAAAAAAGGGTTTTTGCTGTTTTATTCAAAGTCATGAAATGGCATATATGCAGTGGAGCTTTGGCAACCCCTAGATAATCCTATTCCAGAAGAGCCTTTATCTGGGATCTGAGGAAGGCCCCAGAAAGGTCTATGGATGAAGACAAGAAAAACAAAACAACAAAGGGTGCAGACACACACACAATCAAAGAGGATGCTGCCATTCGGTCTGAACATATGCCAACTCCCTCAACTGCACAGCCGATTAAAAACCTAGGATGGGCACATATTGTATGACATTTCAACATCAAATAAACCATCCTTCCAGGAGCATCATTCAAGGCAGTGCTTACAGAAATGCTGCCAGCCCACAAGGCGCGTGCATTTCCCCTGTTCAAACAATGCAAGTTAACTCTTTGTAAAGGCAATCAGTCAACGCCATGCGCGTTAATTTGATAGTTCCGTCATCAGATGGCATTGCAAATTTCATTACATATTTTAAATCATGTTAACATGGTTTGTTAATGTTCGTATTCACTAAAAGGTCACAGCTATTTGAATAATGAATGGGCATGATCATTTTTATACATATTATGGAAGTGACACATGTGGGTATTCGCCATATTCTCAGAATCTGTCTTACATTATTAGTTAGGTGTCATCAACAAAAAGATACATCAAGATGTTTCTGAGATGCAGCAGATTTACAATTTTGGTATTTTTTTTCTCCTGAGTCAGACTGTCACTCTGTCACACAGACTGGAGTGCAGTGACATGCTCCCGGCCACCGCAGCCTCGACCTGCTGGGCTCAGGCGATCCTTCTGTCTCAGCCTTCCAAGTAGCTGAAACTACAGGCATGTGCCACCACCCCCAGCTATTTTTTTTTTAATTCATTTATTCTAGAAATGAGATCTTGCCAAGTTGCCCAGACTGGTCTCGAAGCCTTGCGCTCAGACAATCCTCTTACCTTCGCCTCCCAAAGTGCTAGGATTACAGGCGTGAGCCACCACACCTGGCTTAGTAATTATTTATAGAAACAAACTGTGTCTATCAAAAGAAAAAATACTTAAAAATATTACTCTACATTAGCTCTATCACATATCCGTAGGTCAAGAATTTAATGCTACTGCTTAAAAAAAGAAAGACAGAAAAACATTAATGAAGCACTAAATAAAACTTACATATCAAATATGTCCCTGACTTGTTTGTTTATGCACACACACATGTATGTACATAACAACAAATACACCTATCAATATATATAGCCCATGGGTACTCCTGCCCATTCATCATCCATATTGTTTGCTCATCAAAAGTATTTTTGTATTTCTACTACTTCTGCAGAGGTATTCTTTCTCTTGCCCCCTGCCCCCCAAAACTGTCTTTGTATAGACTCATAGCATTTCCGAATGGCCAGCACTTTCTGTCTCTTTTGGTCTCTATGATAAAAATGTCTCCCTACTCTCAACTTACTTTTTGCCACCATAAAAATGACCTCTCTGAAGCCCATGCACAACCTGAAGCCAACAGAGGCTGTGGGGGGGCAGGGATTTAGAGTTTAGTTAGTTGGAAAGGGTCTGAATCTCACCCCGCTGCCTTTAGTTATGTGACCTTAGGCAAGTTATTTACTCCCTCCAATCTTCTTGATAATAACAGGGAATTCCACTTTCAAAGAATCAATGTGAGACATAGATAAAGTACATAGCACAAGTTCTAGCATATAGCAACTGCGCAACAGACGTAAGATTTTTTAAAAATCTTATTGTCATCATTGTCATTATCATCAGCCTTAAGATCCTAAAATTTAGCTGGGTGTCATGGCTCACACTTATAACTCCAGCACTTTCAGGGCAGAGGTGAAAGAATAGCTTGAGGCCAGGAGTTCGAGTCCAGCTAGGGAAACAGCACGACCTCATCTCTACAATTTTTTTTTTTAAATTAGCCAAGCATGGTGGTACATCCCTGTAGTCTTAGCTACTGAGGAGGCTGAGGTGGGAGGACTACTTGAGCCCAAGAGTTCAAGGCTGCAGTGAATTATAATCATGCTACTGCATTCCAACCTGGGTGAAAGAGTGAGACTGGGTCTCAAAGAAAACAAAACATTGCATTTTCTAGAAACTAGTAAATGAATGCTCAAATAAAAAACACAGGGGAAAAAAACTCCAAGATCTAAAATTCTAGCAAGGTTCTTGGTGACCTTTTTTTAATCTTCATCTCTTTGAGGCATGAATCACTACAAATTCATGTTCATTACTTGAGCCTTTGCTATAATACTGAATTTGTCTTGATTTAACTTTTGAAATTTTATCATAATTTTTTGCATTAATTTTATTTTTTAAAAATACAACATTAAAATATTGTTGATCTTGACTATTGAGGTTTTAAAGCACCCCCTTAATTGTCTTTTGTCCTAGTCCCTACCTGCCATTGCCACACAATCACCTAAAATTCTCTCCATTTTATGTCTACACATTCACCTCTGACATAGCCTTCAAGTCTCAGTAAAGATGTCTGTTAGGTTAAAAATATCAGCAAGGCCTCCAAAATGTTAGGTCAGACTGATGGTTGATGGGGGATTCTGGTTTGCGATCTGGAGCCTTATGAAAAATGCAAAGAGTTATGCAGACGTTAGATTGAAAAATATAATTTATTTAGAAAGTAAATGAGAGAGAGAGAGAGCGAGAGTGAGAGAGAGAGAGAGAGAGAGAGATTTACCTCCCCAAGGTAAAGGAGGGGGGTCAAAGCTAGAGAACATGGCGGCTGCCATAGCTCAAACAGCACACAACCACACCAGAGTTTAGTAAAGCAGTGGCAAATGGCTTCTTCAGGTTGAATTCTTTTAAACTTTCCCTTTGATGGGGGCAGGTCGTTAAGGTATTGGGTGGTGGTCTGCTCCACATCATCACGGAGGGCAGATAAGTACAGGTACTGATGTCAGGTGACAGACATCAGGCAGATGGGTGGGTTAGTCACATGATGGTTGCCATGTTGATGAGGTCTGTGTCATGAAGGTCATGAAGACCTGATTAGGCTAACTTGTTTATGAAATGAACTGGGGAGGGATTGTAAAACAATTATCAGTAGCTACCTCTGAGAAACCAGTTCTGTCCTTGGCTTATGATTAGAGGGTAAAGTAAGATGAACTGCTAGAAAAACATGACAGATGTTAAAATGGCTGCTCATTGGGTATATTAACTCCATCTGATATCCTTTCAATGTCATTGCCATTCTGTAACTTTATCTGACCACTCTTGTATCTACCCCGCAAGACAGAAGAGAAAGGTGTCCCCATTGGCACTCATCTCATCTCCCTTTAACATTATTTACATTTTTGTCCTAAGGTAAGCACCCATAAATAAAGATAGCACCTTGCTCATTTTCGCATTTGCTGTCTTTTAAGTCAGCACCTGACACATGAGACCCTCAGTAATGGTTTATCACATGGGAACAGATCAAGTAGTTTTGGAGTGGTGATTTCCAGAGGACAAACTGTGACATAGTGGGTGGTGAAACCAACCATGGGTGTTGAAACTAGGTCACAATCAGCACTTTAAAAAATAAAACACAACCAAGAAAAAAAAAAACCCAGCAGAATACATTGCCCATAGTTAAGAGTATTGTTTCATAAAACTTTTGTTTCAGACATACACATACACACACGAACATTATATACATACACATGCATTGTAGACACACATATATACATGAATAAGTATAAATGTGCATAAGTATAAATGTGTTGGTTGCAACATAAAAAGACTTCAGTAGTGATCCAAAAAGTTTGAGAAATACTGTTCTAGAGGAACATAAGACATCATGTCTTTATTATTCGTCCTGTCACAGCGTAGAGACTATACAAGGCTTCCAAAGTCATGCAAGGCATTATAAGTTTGGGAAAGAATTAGATTAGCAACATGCTCAGGGACAATCCTGGATAAATGAGAAACTCTAGATATTAAAATAAACTTGCTAAGAAATGTCTTAGCTAATTTTCTTAACTAAAACATGAATATTGGTCTTTTATCAAATCAACAACATATATTTCTGCTTGAAATATACATCACAAAAACTTGATTCAAAAACTTCATGTAGCAAAATTTAGATTTGCCCAGACTAAAAGTGTGAAATAACTGACACAAAGAAAACTCACAAAGGAAAAAGTTGTAAAATCTGGTATGTACAGAAAACAGATAAATGAATTCTTCACTACAAAATATATGTGGAAAAAATTGGTTTGGGTGAAAAGAATTTCAATAAGATTTTTTTTAAATAAAGAGCTTAAGTAGCTTTGTACTGTTTAAAAATTGGATCAAAGTATTTAATTGACTTAATGAAATTCACCCTGTATTATACTTTCACAAAAAATTGATCAGTGTTGATATAGCTCTGATTAAAATGTTTTATTCATAAACATAGAGTTTAAAAAAAAATCCTCAAGATCAAAATGGTAGGATGGAAGTGGATGACTTCATCTCTTCCTACCCTAGGCAGATTTTCTCCCATCCAAGTATTAACCAGGACCGACCCTCCTTAGCTTCCGAGATCAGACGAGATAGGGCGTGTTCAGGGTGGTATCACCATAGACCCTAGGCAGATTTTCTAAGCATACATGCCTATCTGTGTGATATAATTTAAACAAACCCCTTTATTGAGTACTTACTGTCCACAATCATCCATTTGCACTGTCATTGCTAGCTCCTATTGTCTTTAAAAACCATCTTAAACCAACTGAATAAGAAATAAACACATTTTCCACAAAAATATATTTAAGATATAAATAGCTCACAGGAAAATAATAATGGGCACAGAGGAAAGAGAATAGAAGAGTAAGAGAAAAAAAAAGACCAAAAAAGATATAAATATGTATTTATTAGGTCTTTGGAGAATGATGATTACATGTACACATATATACATACATATAAACACATATGTATTTGATTAAAAGATTTACCATCTGAGCAGCTGGCGTACTGCCTGATGGCAATAAATAACTAGTATGTAAATCATATGAAGAAGAAAAAGTTGAAGAAAACTTTCTAGAATTTTGAAGAGGCCAGAGTGGTTTTAAAATATCCATTTGCTCAAAGGGTGCTACATAATCCCATGTTGAACATGGACAGTACAGAAATATGTCCCAAAATACAGATCAAGATAAAGTTACTTTTGCCCTTATATTAAGAGATTCTGTGAGATATGCTTGTACTTCAACCAAAATCACGGTATTAATTCAAATTTGACCCGCTTCCAAAAAGGGAATCTAAGGTAATTTAAAGAATGAACAAGCAGAGAACAAGGTGAATACAATATATCAGAGTCATTAAAAACTGAAGAAAGTTGACATGCCAGCCACAGCATGACTATGGCTTAAAAAAGGACAATGTTGGACTATAAGCTCCAGCAATACTTTACGTTATAATTTCAAATGGGAGGAGGGAAGGCGGTTGCTCAGGGATTTTTCTTGGAATTCAGAGTTAAAGAGTATTTCACACCTGCAGCACCACAGCACTACATGTTTCTGGGTCAAGTCATAGATAATATCCTTGGCAACAACTGTCTGTATGTTCTTAAAAATCAGTAAGGTTTCAGGAAAGTTCACATTAATTGGTAGGATATGAAGAAAACTAGCATTTCTTGAGTAGCTACTTGGCCCCATAGGCTTGAGCTGTGCCTCGCCTCCCCAACAGCCCAAAGACGTAGGGACTATTTTTCCTATTTTGCAGCAAAAAAGAAAATCCAAAGCCCAGAGAGGCAGTGTGACTTATCCATGACTATGGTCACTAGAAGGGAGGGCTGGGATTCATTCGAGGATGGTTTCTTCAACTTCAAAGCCCCATGCGTGGCCTTTCTGCAACATTACACTGGCATTCTTCTTCAACCAAAGTGAAGTAAACCTGACCTTCTCGACTCCTCCCCACCCCCTCAAGTTGATAGAGGTCTATGGGAAATAAATGAGTTTGACGCTTGAAGGATACTTACAAAAAGGCTTGGCACAAAATGAGTCCTAATAAATGTGAGTTGTTTTTGTAATTATTGGTTGTCTTTGTCTTCCTAAAGAACATACACATATTCAGGGAAGACGCAACTGTGTCTCCCATACTGTATCAAATACATTCCAGTCTTCATATTACAGACTAACAGGAGGATATCTCAACTGTCTGGAGGACTTGGCAAAGGTGAGTTCAATATCTTTTTTTTCTTTTTTTGGATGGGTCTGATTTTAAATATAAACTCAACAAAGCTTTTTAGCCTGGCAATGAGATAAGGTGACACTGGAAAATGCAACACACAAGCTTAAGTTTAGGGAAGAAGCAAACCACAGCACAGGAAAGTCTCTTCCAGGTTGAGGATAAAGGAATCAGTATGTTCCTCTACTTTTTATCCATAAGAAATATGCTACCTCCTTCCTAATGCTTGGAATAGAAAGAACAAGGAGAAGAAAACTATATGATTTTCATTATTGGGCACATTCCAGAATCTAATGCCCTCGAAATAGGTTGTATTTTTTTTTTCTTTTAAACATCTTCTTAATGTCTTTCTTAAAGGAAATCTGCTCATGGTTAATGTTGAGATTTCAGCCATAGTAACTTCATTACTTGGTCTTATGTTTACAGAGTAACAACAGAGACAAATAACACAGTTCATACAACAAGCCAATAAGAGGAGGTATGTTCTCAGAAGATAAAACAGACTTATTGCATTCACCTGCCTAGAAATATTAAAATATCAACAAAAAAAACTTAAGATCCCAGATTTTACAGGTTTCTTTTTCTTTTAGAGAGTAAGAATACTAAGAAAACATTATGCAGGTCTCAGTAGTTGATATACAGTATTTTTTTTGGATCTAGCAAATATACTTTTTATAACTTTTCTCTGAAAGAAGGAACTTTCTAGCTCAGATTACTTGGACACGCTTACTGTTTATTCTTCCTTTTTTTTTGAGCAGTCAGAAGAGATTTCTCTCAGTACTTCAAATAAATAAGATATCCAGCTGAACAAACACCATACATTCTCGTGGATTACTTTGGCTTCTTAAAGAATATTTCACTTTCTTTTTTCAAAATGTAAATGATTAAAGAGACCCCATCACATGAAACTCAGGATGAAATGTTTAAAGTGGTACAGATTCTATACAAGGTGACATGTGAAGAAGCAAAAAGCCCAGTTCAGTAAACGATCCTGATATTTCACAGGGGAAATTTGAATATTACTAAATAAGATACTTTATTTATTATATATTTTAACAGGGGTGGCTTTATGACATGAAAACCAAACTTTGGCATTCAGAACCAATATTGACCATATTTTCTAAAAATAACAAAACAAAAGGTTTTTGGGTTTTTTCTATAGATTTCTATTTTTTTTTAAACCTAAAATAATAAAAACAACAAATCCTAGAGATCATATATAGTCTGAATATTCTACATGGGCTTTTAAATGATTGGTTGGCTTTATCTAGCCTTTGGCACTTAAAAAAAAGTTCAGGGTTTCTGGCCAGTTTTTGAAACTCAAATCCAAGTTCAGCAATACATGATTCTTTAAAAAGAAAATTTGCTCCATCGATTAGCATGGGCCCCCTCTACTGAGGCCGCATGAAAACAAATCCTTGTTTTTAGGAAGCACCATCCACACGTTTCTTTATTCCTTTCATAAGCTTTCTTATTAAAGGACTAAATCTTATCTCCCATCATGAGGCAAAATGCATAAATATATTTTTAAAACGGGTATATTTGGTACCTCTCTCAGCCCAGAAAGAGGGACAATGAGACAGACAAAGACAGGATTCAAACAGGAGAAGCACAAAGAAAAGACAAAATTATCAATAAAACCTGCTATGGCTTCAGGTCAAGAAAATTCATCAAGGCCTATGAGTAAATCTGCCACCTCGTAGCAGTGCCACTAAAAGGCACTAAAATACAAAACAAAATCAACTTGTAGGGTACAGCAGGCAGCCCCCGCTGATCCTGCCTCCCAATGCTCATGCTGCTGTGAAATCCTTTCCCCTTAAACTTGGGTCAGACCCTGTGAATTGTTTCTGACTGAAGGAAAATGGCAAAAGCAATGAGATGTCACCTCTTGTAGTTGGGTTACAAAGAACTGTGACTTCCATCCTACTAGTAGATTCGACTTCCTTTGTGGCACACACACTTTCATAAAGCCACCTGGCCATGCTGGAAAGCCCTACGTGGCAAGAAACCAAATGTCAGTGAAGAACCCTAGGTTCTCAATCTAATGCATCATAAGGAACTGAGTCTTGCCAACAACCATGTGGGCTTGGGGTCCTTCCCCACTTGAGGACTGTGATGACTCTAGCACAGCTGGCACCTTAATTGCAGCTTGTTAGGCCCTAAAAGCAGATGGACTAGGTTGGCTATGCCTGGGTTCCCAATCCACAGAAACTGTGACATAATAAATACATATTGGTTTTTGTTTGTTTGTTTGTTTGCTGACCAACAGCTGTCTCTATGGTTTTATTTTATTTTTTAATTTTTTTTAATTTTAAAGATGTGGGGTACAATTTAGAGTTAGGTATACAAATGTTCATTATGCAGGTACCCTTGTTGGTGAGGTGTGTCCCCACTTCCCTAGGCAGATTCCCATTACTGCCAATCCCACTTCCCAACCCCCTCCCGGCAGTTTTCCGCTAATGCCAATCATTTTCTTACAGTATTACTATAATTGTTCAAGGTCTGCTTATGAGTGAGAACATGTGATACTCAGCTCTTTGTTCCTGTGAAAGATCACTCAGTATGATAGACTCTAAGTTCATCCAGGTTGCTGTGAAGTTCATGATTTTGTTTTTCTTTATGGCTGCATAATATTCCATCGTGTATATGTACCAATGCATATTGTTTTAATCTGCTAAGTGTTGGGGTCATTTGTTATGCAGTGATAGCTAACTAATACCTAGAGTTATTATGAACATTTGCCTTTCTATTTTGCTCAACTTAAGGAAATTTACTTCTTCACGATTGGAATCCCTTTGTCAGCTTCACAAGAATGAGCTGAGGTGACCACATCCTCACTGGCCAGTATCACGATGGATGAAATGGGAAAGGTAAGGAGCATGGCCACGGTCCTGGAACTTCTAGTAGTTTCTGCTGCTTTCCCTGGTTGCTAACAGCTTCAAATAATGCTTGCCACTCCCCAGTCCTCCTGCTCAATCCCCAGTAACAGCAGTAGAGGTTTGTGAAATGCAACTTGGCATGATTTTTTTTTCTTTCTCAAGTAGATGGTCACATTTGTATTTCCTTCTGCCTCTCACTGATTTCTAATTAGTTATCATTTTTTTTTGAACAATGGAGTATAAAAAGAGACATGTGTATGCATATATATATATATAATATGTACAGTTGAAGTAATTACAAATACACTTTCACCTCTAATAAATATGGATCCAATTCCATCCCTCACTGACCAGCTAAGTGACTTAAGACAGTTTACTTAGCACTTCTAAATTTTAGTTTTTTCATCTGTCAAAGGAAGCAAACAATTTGCTTGAACTCCTACAATTGTTGTAATGATGAAATAAGTTGCCTAACAGATGTACTAACTTATAGTAAATGCTTAGGAAATAATTTATCAAAGTATTAAAATAGTGCTGTTATCATTGGCATCGGAGTAAAGTTAAAGTCCTGACTTTCTCTACAATTAAAAAAAAAAAATCCATCTGCCCATGACCCCTTCCAAGGATATACAGCAAACCTGAACTGAGCCAGATTTTTACAAGATAAAGTACTCAGGCTGTTTAGTTCAAAAAACAAGACATAAGTCAAACAATTCTGAAGAACTTACTTTCTGCAAGGCACTGTATTGGACAGAGTACAAAGAATAAATAAAACATCCTGCCGTCATGACTTTTCAGTAGAGTTAGCAGGGCACAGTGGCTTATGCCTGTACTTCTAGTATGCTGAGAGGCTAAGGTAGGAGGACTGCTTGAGACCTTGAATTAGAGATCATCCTGGGCAAAGCAAGACCTTGTCTCTACAAAAGCTGAAAAAAGAAAATTAGCAAGGCATGGTGGTATATGCCTGTCACCCAATCTACTCAGGGGCTGAGGCACTGCCCTCCAGCCTAGGCAAACCTCAAAAAAAAAAAAGACAAAAAGTAAATAATAATACATCTATTTATTTATTTATCCTTGAGTTGGAATCTATTTATTTATTTATTTTTGAGTAGGAATAATAATACATCAATTTATTTATTTAACAATACATCTATTTGCTTATTTTTGAGTAGGAATCTCACTCTGTCTCCCAGGCTGGAGTGCAGTGGCACACTCACAGCTACCACAGCCTCGACTTGTTGGGCTCAGGCGATCCTTCCACTTCAGCCTTCCAAGTACCTGGAACTACAGACATGTGCTACCATGCTCAGCTAATTTTTTTTTTTTTTTTTTTCCTGTAGAGACGAGGGCTCACCATGCTGCCCAGGCTGGTCTTGAATCCGCGAGCTTAGGCAATCCTCTCAGCCTCCCAGAGTGCTGAGATTACAGGCACAAGCCACCACACCCGGCTCTAGTAATTATTAATTAATTAAGTAAAAATCTGGTACTATAACCAATATCACCAAATAGTATAAAAATATATCATAATAAGTAATTTTATCAGGCAATAATGAACAATTATAATATCAATAATAATAAAAGTAGCAGTGAAATCATCACAATATTTCCTGGCACCTGCTAAGTTCCCAGGATGTGACAGAAATGCTTCTAAGAACTTTCCAGGCCTTCATGTCTTCAATCCTCCCAATAACCACCCGAGGCAGGCAATAACCACCCGAGGCAGGCAATATTTGGTATTGCAGCAAAGGCAGACAGGCAAGGATTTCAGGAAGTTGACCAAGGGCACAGAGAAAGAAAGTGGCAAAATCCAGCATTTGAGCCAAGGCCCTGCTCACTCAAAATCCCAAACTCTTTCCATATGTCCTCTTAAAAGGTACCTTATAGGTTACAAAATACTCTCCAGTACAAGGTCTCAAGTATTATATATCTATAGGATGATCATTTTATATTAAAATGATAATTTACTAACTAGCTTTATGGAAAATCCCTAGCAATACCTTCTTGTCACATGAAGGTGGAAAAAGATATCAATACCATCAGCATTTCTCGCTATTTTTCTCTCAACCTCTTCCAGATCCCAAAATAGCAAAATAAGCCCAGTTATCAGTCCATGTACGAATAGCTACGCATTTAACTCTTTTGACCAAATTACCCAGCCCGTTTTCCCAAGCAAACCAAAGAGTAGGCTCATCAAAAACATTAGTAAAGTTGCTTCCTTATTTGCTTTTGTTTTCTAACTGAAGGTGATCCTATTATTTCTTTCGGTGGAGATGAATTTGTGAAAACAATTACTCAGATTAATTAAAGGTCTTTCCCAGCCTGAAGTCTGAACAGTTGCAAGTTTGCCTTCCCCTGGTTTCCCCTACCAACACCCCAGTACAATTGTATTGGTTTTTTCCTGTCTTTGTTCCTATGCTTATCACCTGTCTTCCCAACACAGGGTCTCCATGAAGACAGGGACCTTGTTCAGCATTCTGTCCCTAGCGGAATGCCTGGCAGATAAGAGATGTTCAGTATGATTTACTGAATGAATGCATGCATGTACATCAAAAGAGATCTGGTGCCAAGATTTTTGTGGTCCACACATAGATTTGCTCAGGCAAGAGCCCTGCTTCTGGAACATTCCTCCTCTTTCCTCATGAGTGCTCCAAATCCTTTCTGGAAGGAGACGTGGTATAATATTTATAAAAGGGCACTGGCTGAAGTAATTGCTTGTGAGGGAAACAAAAAACATCTATACACTAGGTCAGCATACACCCTGATTCAAACCTGTATCATTTCGTTTCCCTTCACTCCACTATTCAGTGTGTCTAGAAAGGTCTGCATTTCACAGATGGGCTCACCTGGCTCACTCCTAAATTAACTGAGATGCAATTCACTTTACTGCAGGTTTGGAACCTGGGTTGCAAAAGATGCACAAAAGAATTATGGAGCAGCAACAGCACCCCTGGGGTTTGCGAGGCCTGTGTTCCCAAGTACAAACCCACCATTTCCAACAACAGGAAAAACAGCAGCAGCAGCATTGTAATGAGTTTTCCCTGAAGTTGAATACATTACATAGAAAGGGCTGCTTTTTGCCCCACGATTGTGTCATGCCTACAATTTTTGGCGTTAAAATACCCATTCATGTATGAAATGATGGTGGTGAGTTTGTTTTTCTTCCAAAGTTGACAAAATAAGAAGGCTGTGTGCCTGTGTCAGTTTCCTTTTTTAATTTCCTTTCAAATTAACATTCTCTGTAAACTCAAGAGATAAAAATCTCATTTTACAGATGAGAATACTGACACCCAGAAAGACTAAGAGTCTTGCTCACAGACATACAATGTTTTAATTAGAGTAAACTCTAAAATTACATTAGACGAGAGACAAGCTATAAAGAAATAAACCCATGAGCATGGAGCCTGGCACTCAGTTGGTTCTCATGTAACATGGGAACATGTTCTCAGTTGATTTGCAAAGTCTTCCTTTGTCTTGGTGTAATAAGAAGGAGGGTGGAGTTCAGTTCTTGAACAATCCAGAGCACCAGGTTTGAGGCCTCTTCGTTTTTCCTGGGAAAACATTACCTTGCACCTCACAGGGAAAAATCAACATGTTCAGTGAGTTATACAAAAATCAGTGTTCATAGAAGAAACATTCCAGAAAAATCGTCATGGGGCAACACAAACTCCTGGCATCAGTTTAAGCGTGCTGGCCTCCAATATCTAAACTGTGTTGCAGCCAAAAATCACTGGAAAGAAGTATGAAACTAGAGAAAAGGAAACTGAAAGAAGGGAGGATCAAAGAAGGCACCACAAACTTAAAAAAAGAAAGAAAGAAAGAAAAGTAATGAAAGAACTAAAAAGGGAGTTATAAAGAGGCAGTGCATTACCAAAATGCCAACGGGTGCACAGAAGAAAAGGAAACGAGAAAGATAAAACTCAGGGAATTTCAAATCTTGCTTAAATGTTCATTAAATAATTTGTCACACATATGAAGGCCAGATAGTCACTTTTTCCCCTTTCGGGTGCTCATTCAGGAACAAAGGCCAAGCCAGACTTAAAACGCTATAAAGCAAGGCAGAAAAAAATACACTGATGAAGTGCTACAGTCTCACAAAGAAGGCGATATTTTCCTTCTCGTTGTTTTTAACAAGAAAGTGGCCAATCTTTCCTCCAAGTGAAGAAGGTGTGCTGTTGGTGCCAGTAAAATGGGCAGTCATGGGGGCTGCACTGAGTCCTGCCAATCATTCTGTAACCTGCCTCAATGGTTCTTGAGGCTTGTACATACTGGGGTTTTATGTTCAATGTTCGCACGGAGAATTAGACCTTCTGTGACAAGATGCAGTGCCATCATTAGGAGAATGGACATCTACACACAGGGGGAAAGAGAAGCAACCATTTTTTGGTGAAATAAGCCAGGCTCAGAAAGACAAATACCACAGATCTCACTTACAAATGGAATCTATGGAATCTAGAACAGTCAGACTCACAGGAGCAGAGACTACCATGGCGGTTGCTGGGGACTGGGGGTGGGTGGGGAGATGAACGGGGATAGGTTGGTCAAAGGATTCAAAGTTTAAGCTTGATGGAATGAATACATTCTGGAGACCTAGTATACAGCACGGTGGACATGGTTGATAATAATGTGTCATATACTTGAAAATTGATGAAAGAGTAATTCTTCAATGTTCTCACCGCAAGAAAATAAATAGATTAAAAAGATATCTATAAGGTGTGGGACATGTTAACTGGCTTGACTGTGGTAATTTTTTCACAAAGCATATGTATACCAAAACATCACATTGTATGCCAAAAATATATATGGTTTTAATTAGCCAATCAAGTCGGGGGAAAATGATGGCGATCATGATAACAATGATAATCATCATTAATGTTTATCAAGTATCTAGCATCTAGCATGTTCTGAATGCTGAGCTTTCATGATTTTTAATTCTCACCACAAGCCAATAATAATAATAACACCAGTTCATGTTTACAGGGCATCTAGCACATTCTAGAGTTATGCGTTCACAATATCCTTTAATTCTCAACACAAGCGCATGAGATAGGTATAACATCCGTTTTGCATGTGCATCTGAATCAGGTTATGAACTTGGCCCAGGAGTGCGGAGGAAGTGGGGCTGGGGTTCAATCCGAGTGCTGCCTGGCGCTAGGCTTATTCTGTGTATCCTATCCCCGGCAGCTCTCTCCTGACATAGGTCCCCACCACACACACGCCTATGGGAAGATCCCTTAGATGCCACTTGAGCAGAAGTCCACGGGGCGTCGGGGACTCACTGCACGACTCAATGAGTCATCTAGCCTCATGCTTTACTTATTTACACATTCTGAACTACAACCCCCCGCCCGCCTCAGAGAGGAATGATAAGGAATGAATTAATGATCACCATTTATGGAGCACCTAGTTATCTTTCATTTACTCATGTATAAATATTTACTGGGCATTTATTTTATGGAGCAGGTATATACAAATATGGAGGCAAAAACACCACTTTCAGAAGAGGGGGAGACAGACCTGAAAGGAGAAACTACAGAGATGATCTTTTTGTAAAATTACAGTTGTGTAACGTGCAATGGAGTCATTCCAGGGGCTCTTCATTCATCCAGCACACATTTCCGCAGTGCTGTTAGGAGCCAGATGGTATTCTAGGCATTGGCTTTTATGACAGAACACAATGGAGAGCCTTCATCTGAGAAACCAGCACTGCTTCCTCGAGGTGTGATGTGTGGACTGAGTTTTGAGGGGTGAATACAAGGTAAGAGTGGAGGGGCAGGACTCTAAACTGAAGCACAGTACACTTCACAACCATGAGGAAGGAAAGAACACAAGACCAGAAGTGGCTTGAGGTCAGGCTGGCCAAGTGCCTGGGAACCAGATGACGCCAGGTTTCTTTCATCTAATTAATGCATACAAAAAAATCCATGCTTATTTGTTTGTTTGTATACTTATTGTTGAGTTGGGGTCTCACTCTGTCACCCAGGCTGGCATGGATCATGGCTCACAGCAGCTTTTACCTGTGTTCAGGTGATCCTTCCACTTCAGCCTCCAAAGTAGTTGGGACTACAGGTATGCTACCGGTATGCGCCACCATGCCCAGCCAATTTTTTTTTTCTTTTCAGAGACAAGCTCCCACTTTGTTACCTAGGCTGGTCTTGAATTCTGAATTCTTGGGCTCAAGCAATCCTCCAACTCAAGCCTCCCAAAGTGCTGAGATGACAGGTCTAAGCCACGCACCCAGCTTTCTTTTATCTAATTCTCACTTGCTTTCAAAATCTCTCTATAGAGCGCACTCCCATTTGACATATGAGAAGACTATATGTATCCCTACTCAATAGTGCCTGCTTAAAAGCCATTACCCTGTCATTTTTCCTTGCCTTCAGAGCTTGCCTTCCCCCTAGAGCTCATAATGCCAGTTATGCACTGTCCTAGCTTATGTACTTTCCTTATTCATAGGATATGAATAGGTGACTCAGTCTGCCCCAGTGGGAGCTGAGAAGAAGTTGCAAGTTGCCTAAGGAGGACAATTCTGAGACAAAATGGTAGCTGTTCTCTCTCTCTCGTTAAAGGAGGGAAGCATGCAAGGAAGACCCTCACCCCTCCCATCCTGTCTCCAGACCCTATAGTGTAGGATGCAATGGTTGGTGCTGCTGCAGCCATTTTACAAGCATTAGGGGAAAGTCAAGACAACTACAAAGGAGCTGCCCATATAGCAGCCAAACACACCCCTGGTGGCTTCAGCTCCTCTGGATATACGAGAAAACCAACTACTAGTAGTCCCAGCTACTCTATTATTCCAACCATTAAGTGGGTATTAACAACTGGCGGCCCAAAGCATCCAAGCTGATGTAGAAAATTAACATCAGAAAGGCCGACTCATTCTAAAATTATATAACTGAGAGAGCAGGTGGTGGGGGCTGAGTTTTGAATAGAAGCCTAATGGTTCCACATCCTTTGAGATTTCCCAACCTACCTTACCCATTGGCCTCTGGACTAAGCAAACACTGTGAACTTTAAAGCTCTGGACAGAACTGGGAGACAACTAATGACCAACACTGATGATCATCCTGGACAGTAAGAAGTGTTTGAGGCTGCAGGAAGGTGCCTGCAGTGGTGGGGAAAGGAGCCCAGTCAGCCACCAGGTCCTTCTGCGGGGACCGCTGCAGGAAAGCTCAAGTGTGGCCCAACCACAGAGAGGCATGAGAGTAGGGTTTTCTACCATATCTAGACTGCCAAGAGCAAGACAGCCAGAGAATTCAATCCTCACTCGGGAATCTCAAAATATTTAGATTAGGGAAGAAAACGCAGAAATTTCCACTTTGAAAATCATATTTCCTCCTCCCAGTAGAAAGAAATCCCTGCTTTCTACTTCCTTTGCCTGCTATGTGCTACGCTGATAGACCAATAAAGATTCAAACTGGGGTTTTGTCCTTGATGGTATCTATACTGTAGTCAGCTGCAGATATTTAAAGGGGGGAAGGAGGGGGAAAGTATTTTTTTCTAAAATACTAATTTAAAGAACAAATCAACATCTATTATCTCCTTCATTACGTTTTAAATTGTACAACTATAAATCACCCTGCAGCGGGTTATTCAAGGGCAGAATTGCCCAGTTTGGCTTTCACGAAGGTTAGAAGAATGACATCTTGTGCTTTTTCTAGTTATAATTTATAACTTTGCAACAGAACCAGCGTTGCAGGCCCATCCATTAGCAGGGTAGCTGCACATCTGTTAAAACTCAGCACAATGACTGGCTTTACACGGTCACAGGAAACGTAACCCAATCGTTTCAGAAGTTCTATAAACTCAAGCCATTTTTTAATGTAAAATGATTTGAAAATGCAGTTCCCTAAAACATCTGCTAAGCTCTTGCTACCCTAGCACACGATAGTCTTTCTACTGTTACCTGCCAACACAAATATTTGGTTGCACAAAACACCCTAAGAAGCACGTGACGGTGCTCAGCTTCAAATTTACATACTGATCCACAAAGAGCTGGCTTAGACCTGGGAACTCTGGCAAAGACGAGTACCAGAACTGAAAGCTTATGTGGAAAAAAGGTGGGGGGGGCAGGTTAATTTCATGAAGGAGCTGTCAAACATGTTTAAAAGGAAACACAACTACACAGCTAGATATAAATATAGTGCAGGAGCACTATGGTGCATTGGTAAAGTAAATGGACTGGGGAGTAGTGAGTGAAGGTTTTGAAGACCTGTATACTATTTTCTTGAACAAGTTAGGTGAGCTCTCTACGCTTCACAATTGCAAGGTAAACAGAATGATTTCGAGGTTGTTGAACTGTTGTGAGAAATTAATGAAAACATGGATGCTGACACGTTAAGCAGTGTGGTATCATCTTAAAGTAATCACACAGCAACAATCGCAAAAGTCAAAATTACCCTTGGAAAGTTTTTCTATTACCAGATAATACAATGACTGGTTTTGTGAATTGAAACCCATCGAGAAAAATATATGTATAAATATACATGCACTAACATACAATACATATGAATGCATGCATGTGCAAAATGTAACTTGGAGTAATTTAATTGCATAAAAAAAGTCTAGAGAGATGGGAAAATAAACATATCATGCATGCATGATGCGACTTCATTATTAGAAAGTGTTCAGCAAACTTTAGTTTCCTTGAAGCTGTTTGAGAAGCAGCTGTTTGAAGAACACTGCATCTGCTTTGTAGCAACACTTAAAAATAACCCTGTTTTCTTTTTTTCCATTATTTTTATTTTATTATAAATTGGAGGGAGCAAAGACAAACACTTTTCCTTCACGATTGTCTAATACACTTGGCCAGGCCACTGGATCGCACAAGAGAAAGAGGATGGCAGAGACGTGGATTCACCAGTAGGGGTCACTGTGCTGAGAACTGATTCCCTATGAGTTTCTCATTAGTGATTATTATACTGCAGGCAGCCAAAATGGAAAAATTAATTAATTTCAAAGTGATAATGCATTTACAGCAACAATTAGAAATGTATAACTGTAAAAGGGCAACATTTAAAAGACAGATTACATTTAATAAAGTTGCACAAGAACATCCAATTGTAAAATTACTGATCTGCAACAATAGTCCTTAAAGAGGCACTTAAAATAGCCTGACTCCATGAAGGGTGACCTAATTACTGTAACTAAAATCACCGTAGTCACAGCAAGTCACAGCAAATAAAAAAGGGACGTTGATATTAGAATACTGCTGTTTAATACTTAAGGGAGCCAGCTACAGTAGAGAAATGAAGGCAGGGCTTCCGAGCACAAGACTAGGTTGTATTTCTGGTACCCTTGACCTTACGTGTGGAAAGTGTGCTCTTGCAACATCATGTCAGAAGGAAAACACTTTCTCTAAGGTGAAAGGAAGAAGGAGCTATGAAGCACAAACAACATTAGTCATCTGTAGGTAGGGAGATAGCACCTAGGTTAAGCTCCTTCAGCATTTAGAAACCCAACCTTTTCATGGGGTGGGATTGGTTATGCAACTTTGTGGTTTATGTCCAAAAATATGTCTGCATTAAAATGGCAGAAGTGCACCCTTTGTCCGAGAAAGAAATGCCTTATCATGATGGTAGAAATGTCCAGACATGCAGAGTACGGCACGTGAGGGCAGCTTTTCTAATCAGTCCATTCTATCCTACTAGTAAAATTGACCATCTGAGGTCTATACCAGTTCTCTTTCCTCTCCTAAATACACAGAATCCTTAATGTTTATGAGACAGAAGTGATTGTCTATAAGGCAGACAAGTAAGTTTAGAGTCCCCATTCCACCTCCTCATATATGAATTATAAAGCACTATCAAACATCTAAATATATACAGATAGTATTAGAATCTGAAGTTAGCTACAGATTCCACAGTCTTTCTAATCTTTTATGCTTATCTTAAAACACCTGTCTGTGGCACATAAAAGGTATTATTTTCCAATCGCTTAGGAACAGGAACAAGAAAAGTCCACACTTCTATGACTTCCTCAAGAACAAAATGTGAAGGCTGGAGACCACCAAATCAGGCTCTCTCCACCAAGATACTCTCCCTACTTTGCCAATAATCCCCCCCCATTGGAGTCCACAACAAATAAAGAGATGGTTACATCATACTCCACTACATTCTGTAGTGTCCCAGACCCCCCTCCAAGTCTTTCCCGTCACATTCTTCTGAATAGAGACATTTCAGAAGAAGAAAACAAAACTTCCTGATGCTATAGAAAAAATCCTTAACACCCACCAATGAAAAAATATAGGATGACTCAAGACCCAAAAATGATAAATTGTGTTTGATGATTGGCCTTGTTGGTCCTCAAGGCACTGGGCCAGCAGAAAATAAGAAAGAATGAACCTCTCTCCTTTCTCCCTTACTGAATTTGAACAACCCCTCATTTAAATGGTATCGGCATCCTGTTCAGACCCATATTCTTTCTTTTCACATAAATTGAAGAACCTAGCAGAGTATAAGGCATAATCATAATCTCTACAAGGGTCAAAGAAGCCCTTGTGGAAAGGCTACTCTAACGCAATCATCAAGAACGAAGTGATAAGAGATCTTCAAATCCCTGTGATCCACATGTGGGTGGGATTCACCCCTTTACCTTCCAGATATCAACTCTACCTGGTGGCATGGAGAACCACTCTCCATAGGTCCTTTCACTCTAATTCCTCTGATCTTAAGAATTCAGCTCTTAGACTAGGTCTGTTGACTTTGCATAAACATCATTTGTGTGATTAGAACAAAGGACTTACTTATTTTTTCCTAAGTTCAAAAGATTTTTGACGTAGTCTTAAAAGTCATTCAGAAACATGAAGGTTAAGGATGGTAGGTGGGAATGAATGCAGGGATAGGCAGCAGATAGCATTCCAAGCCTATGAGATAGGTTGGAGCATGATGGCTTGCTTTGTATTATTTCTAAAGATTTGGGAAAAGGGTAATTTCTGTGGTGCAGATGTTACATTTGGGCAACTGGAATACTGGTGTCCATTATAATAGGCAAACATTGTTGAAGGTCTATGGATTAGAAAAATAATCTACTGACTATACAAATATATAAAATGTACATTCTTCATTTAAATCACTTCTACTAAAATGCTTTCGTAGAAGTTTCTCAATATGGTTGATAAACGACAACCTACAATATAAAAACTTCATGAAACTTTGTGAACATTTCCAAATCTAACCACAGGAGTGTGCTTCATCCAAAAGGATTTGTCCTCAGGGAAGTAAAGAATAAAGCACACTCCCAGCCTCAAAAGATTCTCCAAGAGAGGTTTACACCCATCAAAGGAGAATTTAGAACCTCAGATACAGATTCTGAATGAAAACAAAGGAATCACATCTGCTGATAACGCAATAGTCACAAATCTATGTTTCTCACCTACTATTGCTGATAACGCAATAGTCACAAATCTATGTTTCCACCCCGAGAAGCACAATGGAACTGTTGGCCTCACTGAAAGACGTTCACAAAACACAGTTTTCAAGTGCTGCGCTCAACAAAATAGACTTTCAAAGTTTCTGAATCCAAAAAAACCTCACATCAAAAGAAAACAAATTATTGTTTCCATCAAGACTTTCCACCATACTTAATACAATATTGAAAAGCCACATCTTCCATCCAGCTCTCCGAGACACCTTTAGAAAACAGATTTCCTCTCAAGTCAATGGAAATGTGTTCAAGAGCCCTTTCCAATGGTCTTCATAGGGCAGTTGATGTTATTATCATCAAGACCAGACTCAGCCTTACAAGAGGGGAGAGGACGGAGTAGACGCACGAGCGTGGTTTTCTCCAGGACCCACCCTGAGAGGCACAATGGAGCGGTTGGCCTCACTGAAAGACGTTCACTTACCATCGACTTGGTGAACGGCCTCGCCAAGGTAAACAGCAGTGTGCACACCCACCAGCTGCGGTGAAGAGAGGAGTACATCATATTTCCAGGATGCACTGCGTTCGACGTAACCCCACGTGGGGAGAGGCGCCGGTGTAGCTCGTTGGAGAAGAGGATGTTACAGAGCTTGGACCTGTTGTAAGCCAGCATAGCCCAGTAGTCATTTTCTGATGGGGAAAGACGACTAAAGTCAAGTTTTCCCGAGGAATCATTAATATCTATAAATCTAGAAAAAAAAAAAAAAGGAAATATGGCATGAAGCAACCAGGCTCTGACTTCCAAAGCAGCTATTTATTTTTTTTTAATTACAAATCTGAAGAAAGTAGGTAGGGACCACTGAAAACACAACCCTGCATACCTTAGAACAAAGTCAAACTCAGAAATGGACAATGGTGATTAAATAGCACAAACCCACTGGCACAAAGATAGACTTTAGTATAAACCCACACACATATATGTAGCAGTCTTAACACACTGAACTCCCCTGCCCCTAACATATATTTTTCAAAACCTTCAGCAGGAAGTTCAAAGATAATTAAATTAAATGGAAACGCATCTTAAGTAAAGGGCTGCTGCTTTTGGAAACAGAAAAATACCACATTCCTAACCTTTGACGGGGCTTTCCTGGGCTATTTTAGCCAACGCTTAAGTCCTGTATATTTTCATTTGAGCATCCAAGAAAATATAGATGAGTCTTGCTGCCTCCAAGACTCTCTTACAGATTAAAAATTAATGATTATAAAGGGGTTATAACCTTGGTGAGATGCCATCAATAGTCTTATACGTTTAAAATATAAATGTAAACAAAGTCAAAATGAGTTCTGGCACAGCCTAATGTTTTTAAGTATACCCATGGCATGGATGTACACAAATCAAAGTAACTAGTTGATGTTTTATAATTGGGTCTGACAGAGTCGTTAAACACCAGCTGTTTGTTTCTTTCCTTTTCTTTCTCTCTCGTTCTTTCTCTCTCTTCTCTCTCTTTCTCTCTTTTTTCTTTCTTACTTAAGAGAGTGATCACCCTAAAAAAAATGAATCACAACAAACAAATGTTCTGGAGGTGTCATCTTTGCTAAAGGACCCCTCATATTTTGCCTCATTAAATGACGTCTGGGCATTAGAAAATAAGGAAGCAGAATGACAATACTTTAAAAAACCACTATAGAAAACAAAAAGCGAAAGGTAAAATGAAAATTGTGGAATAATCCTGCTGTCTCTTAATAAGAGCAGCTCATAGTGGGCCAAGACCAAGAAAAGCATCACAAGGTACAGATGATATTCATGTTTTAATGGAAATTAAATATCCCCCTTCTCCAGGACTCAGTCAGTAACATAGAGTTTCTAGTGTTAAATGACATTGCTGCACTAAAGTCATCCACAAAGCCTATGGCCAGACATGTCATCAGGGATAAAGCAACAAGACCTTGAAAATAATTGCTGGATGCCTGTTTTCAAGTCCCCAAACCACAAGAAGAGCCTAACTTCCAAGCTTAATCATCTAAGGCAGTGGAACTTAGAGGGAAATTTGAAAATTTACGGGAGCTTTTTTAGGTTGTCATGATGATTGCTGGTGGGGGTCAGGGATGGGAGATCTCCTGCAATGCAGTCAAAGTCTTGCTCAACAGAGACCGCCCCGCTGGACGTTCTCAGAGATGGAAAGCCTGTGTATAATTATTTAAGCCTAGAGCCTAGCCAACTGTGTATTACATACACACACAGTTTTAATACTCGCTGAATTTCCAGGAGTGTGGTGCAACTATGAAAATGAGGAATGGATGCACTTTCAGATTTCGTGGGGGTTTATTGGAGGTTGAAGCTTGAGTCAATGTTGAGGGTGCTGGAGTCTGTAACACCACATACCTGGTAATAGTCTGCATATGTGAGTGTCTCTCTTGAGGTGATTTACGAACGGTCACACATATCCGATGACCTTTCCTGTAGTCCTGTCCAAGCAGTTACGGATTGAAATACATGCTATTTTGTTTCACATTTATTTTTTTATTTACATTACAGTTAAGTTATCATATGGACTTAAACATGTATTTGTGGAGGGAAGTTATATTATTTCTGAACTTTATTTCAACATAGTACTAAAGTGTTATAGACGGGTTATCACAAAAAGGGGCTACTGAGTTAAGAAACCAATGACCCAAGGTAAAGGACATGACTTGGAAACTCGATCTACTCAGGGTAGGAAAAAGAATCCAGGATTTAGACACCATCTAAAAGGTATGGAATCAACATAATACCCTTCATGCCCACTCTTCATTCTTCTTTCATCCACTGCTGCTAGAAACCCTTCTTGGCATACTTGTTTAGCCCAACAGAGCTCAGAGACCACTACTTCCGGGAAGTGCTTCCTAACTAGCTCCCTCACAGCTGGTTGTTGCAAGGATTTCTTGGGTGGAAGTGGGGGATAGATTGAAAGAAGCCAGGGAGCACAGACTGAAACATATGTTTCCATGGAAATTAAGTATCCACTCTCCAGGACGCCACCATTCCTAGTGCTCAGTGAGACTTCTGTCCCTCTGAGACCAGTAACAAAGCTGGCTGTGTCATCTTTGTGTTTTGTCTATTTATTGTGCCTCTGTCGTCACCACACCAGAGTATAAATCATTTGCTCACCTGATACCAATAATAGACTATAAATTATTGGAAAGTAGACTGGAAGAGGCTTGCATGTTGCCTAGCACAGTGCCTGATGCACAGCAGGGACTAAATGCAGGTCAGTGAGGTTTGATCATGCGTTTGGAATTCCTAACAAGGGCCAAGTTTCCCTTATTACAAAAAGCCTTATTTCAACAACTCTTGCTTGAAAGGCATGAATCTACCACTCGGTAAATTTTCCACTCTTCTGTGTTCCTTATTAATATTTGCATGTGGCATTTCTGATGTTTAGGGGTTTTTTTCTCTCTCTCTCTCTTTTTAAAGAGATGGAGTCTATTATAAAAGAAAGACAGACTGAAAGAGAGAGAGTCTATGTTGCCCAGGCTGATCTTGAACTCCTCCTCGAGTGATCCTCCCACCTCAGTCTCCCAAGTAGCTGGGGTAAGTTCCCTGTTTTGTTTTTAAGGATGATACAGACGACTGAGGAACACTAGCTGGATTAAACTTCTAATAGGGGAAAAGTCATTATTCCTTCCTAGTCCCTCATCTAGAAACAAGGCATATATATAGATATGTATTTGTAGATGGATAAGTATATACATAATAATGAGAAATTAGAACAAGCTGAAGGGCAGTTTCAACATGGAGAAGCACCATATTGAATGTGTGTGTACGCACGTGTGTGTGTATGTGTGTGTGTGTGTGTACTAATTTTTTTTAACAGACGATTTTTAAAAATTCCCTAAACTAAAATAACTAGGCCCTCCCTTTGCAAGCAGCCTGCTCCTTTAAGGCGGATCCCTGGTTTCCCTCCCCACTGTCTGCTGGGCAAAAACCCCCAATTGAACATCTGATTAGCCTGCATTAACAGTCCTCAGGGAAGCAGGATGGGTGGGCAAGCTTCTGATCCCTCTGAGCAGTCAGGCTTCCTGAAAAACGACCATGTCCCCCTCTCACGACAACGTTCACCTCTCAGCTCAGGAGGCAATAAAACAACTCTTCAAATGCTGCCTACGCTATTTTCAAGTTGAAAAATTGACAAAGCCAGAAAACAATGTCTGAATAGAATTACCCCACATTAGTACATTAAAATATTAACACTCGTTCTGTGGACATTAACATTTTCTTTCTGAGGGGATCTCCCTAGTGTGTGTGTATGTGTTTGTACTATTTTTTTTTAACTGAGGATTTTTTAAATTCACCAAACTAAAATAATCAGGTTAGACTTATGTAGGCAAAAACTAGTACGTTCAAAGAATAGAACTGAATTTGCATCAGAAATTGTGTGTGTGTGAGATTGTGCGTGTGTGAGATTGTGTGTGTGTGTGTGTGTGTGTGTGTAGCAATTTGGCACTCAGCACAGCTGCAGACATTGAAAGTTGTTCAGCCAGGGCTCTGCTCTTTTTATTCTATTTTAATTGTTATCTGAAATTTTTTCCAAGCAAGGAAGTCAAGCTCTCATTTCCATATGATGTATTTTAGGTATGTGAAAACTCAATTCACTTGCTCAGACTCCAGATGAGTAACTAAAACATAGTGAAGACACAGGAAGGCTAATAAATATTTTGCCTTGGGGCAGTCTAGTATAATATTTTCTGCAAACATAGGACTTTATTTTTCCCTTAACAGGGGGTCTTGACTCCAACGAAGAGATTCCGCCAAGGTTTATGGAGGTAATTAGATATCAACACTTGCATTTTACAACATGGTTTAGGGCTCTGCATCCTTGGATAGGGAACAACTGCTTCCATGTATACACTGCGTGTACGGCGAGTAGCCACACTCGCTCTCCAGTGCCTAGGGACGCAGAACTAGTGTAATACACTAGCCAGCTTGGGGGAATTCACATTTTGTAGAAATATCCTTCAACAATGTGCAAAGAATAATCAGAAAGCAGAAAACCAGTGCCAGTCATCAGACGGGAGTTGGCCTTACACATTTCAGAAAGGCCTTGTCTATAAACTCAGATGGATCTGATTCAGGAAGACCAAAGCCCTTCCTTCCAAATGCATCTTTTAAATGAAATTAAGATTCAGATCTCCAAGGTAGGTAGGCACGAATTACACTGTAGTTAAGGAGAGAACAGAGACGTCACATGAAATACCAGTTGAGATACAGATTTACAAAGCGAAGTGAGCAGCTGACAATTCGACATAATCTCTCATTAAATACCAGCTCATTTAAACATATCCTGTGGTGCCCTTCACATCTGGTAAACGATTGGGGCTGGCAGATTTATTTCCAGATCTCTCTCCCCCGCCTGCCCCCGCAGTAGCCTCCCAGGCTACTTCACAGGGCCACTCCACTTTCTTTCACAAACCTGGTGTGATTTGCAAAGATAAGGCTGTCCAGATTTTGTTACCACCTAATTACTAGATGTTTCATGTCTTTTAACACGGGGGAGGATTATTACTGGCATTTTCCTTTCATTGCAGCCATCATAAATTTAAAATGGCAAAAGTAAATCTATCTGCAGTGTGTCACTTATACCATAAGCCCCTGTGTTTGGGAGTGATAAAGGGTTCAAGCTAACCCTTGGCTGGTCTCTCTCTTCCAAGTCCCAGGGGTTACATTTTATGGAAGTATGATTAAAAAAATAAGCTTCATTCTGGGTCACTAAAACATTTCAGGACTTAAGACGGAGAAAGAAAATAGGCCCTTGCACATTTTTTTTTCTAGCTACTCTGCTAGGAGTGAAAGCTCTCTCGGACCCCCGCGAGCCCCCACACCAAGAAAACATGAACGAGAAATTTCCCCAAGAAGACTTAAATCTAGCCTCACCCAGCAAGTCCTTTGTCTTTTCCGAGTAGTTCTCTTTAGACAAATAGTTGTTTATCCAACTCTAGAAACAAATATGCTGAAAATACGATGAAATTTTCAAATGTCTTTTTAGTCAATTGAATATTCTCCTAATGGTAATAGAAAAGAAGTGCCATCTGATGTTTTAATTGAAATTTTAACCAAAAGAGGCATGGCCAGATTTCTAATATGCTCTAACTACAGTGCTTCCCTTTCTACAATTACACAGCTAATGTCTGCATTGAATTCCCTAATTTCTCATTATAAAACAATTGGATTTCATCTCGCAGTCTTTAATTGCATTGTTTCTCCTGCTAGAATAACTGCACATTCTTCTTGGTAAGATGTTGAAGTTGTTGAATTACAAATCAATAAAGGTCATGCCATTCAGATTTAATCAATTATTATTCCATCTCTAAGCAAAATCAATGAGGAACCTCAAGTAGAGTTGTAAAAACAATCTACATTGCTCTAGACAATCCCCCCAAACAGCCCCCACGATCACACAGACACACAAAAAAGACCTGGAAAAAATGAAAAAATCAGGTGGAGCATATCCACACTTCTTAGAGTAGGACTAATCAAAATTATTTACAGAAAGACAGCCTTGGGAAAATGGTAGCTGATGGATGCAAGAAAGGGGACACATGAAAAAGCATCAAATTCTAACCCACCTATGGGACTCAGAGGAGACCACGATGACACGGGCAGGGGCCGACCGGCACAGAACATCCTGAAGGAGCTGAACAAGGTAGAAGTGGCCCAGGTGGTTCACCTGGAAGGTGGTCTCCAGGCCATCTTTCGTGAGGCTCCAGGGTAGAGCAAAAGCTGCCGCATTGCACACAAGCACATGAAGAGGCCTGAAAAAGAAAATATTCAACATGAGGTGGACATAAACACTCTAAACCCAAGGATAAGTCAAGCTCTTTCAGGAATAATTAATTCTTCTTTCTCAGTCTTCAAGGTTCCAACCATCTGGAAACGGGATACCCTAGAAAATCACGTCACTTTGGGTGAACAACTGTCCTGGGTTGCCAGGGATGAGAGGCTTCCCAGGACACAGGGCTTTCAGTGCAAAGCCCAGGACAGTACCAGACAAACCCGGGTAAGTTGCTTGCCCTACTCGGAACTCAGGTGCTACCACATGATGAACTCTGTGCTTCCTGATTCATCCAGTTTTCACCTTCTTCATCTGTAAATCAAAATAGCCCTTAAAATAGATATGAGGAATAAAGGAGAATTTATGACATAAAAAAGGTAGACACAGGACCCAGCACTCAGTAGGTGCAAAGCAAAGTAGGTGCATATCAAGGAAGAAAGACTCTCTCTAAAGAGACGGACACATATTGTTTGAAAATATAGTATCCTCTTAGAGGTCAGAGTCAATCTACATTTTAGAAACGAGTTTAGGGATAGGTAAGTGGAAGCCTGCCATAATGTTCTCTCTTCTTTTATATAAATATTTAATTTGACCATACTATAATTTTTTAACAATAAAAGTAATCCTTTCATGGAAATCAAAATTCTAAATTCTCATAAAGAAATTGTACAGAGGAAAATCATCCTCATGTGCTAAGAAAATTATACAATAAAATATATTCAAGGATATCCAGTGTTTATAATTGTAACATAAAAGCAACAAATTAGAAGTAAGCTAAGTATACAATTGATAAATTACCAAATGAAGTAAACCATATCCACCTGATAGAATGCTCTGCAGCCATTAAAATAATCAACAAATACATCTATCATCACTATAAAACATTCAAGTTATAAAATAAAATATAAAATACTGTATGATCACACACACACCGAGAGAGACAAAGAGAGAGAGAGAGAGAGAGAGAGAGAGAGAATGGTAAGGAAGGGCATATCAAGGGTATACAATGATGTTAAGAGTTGCTGTTTCTAGAAGTGTGTGGGCCCCAAAATGTCCTTGAATGTCTTCTTAAATCTATATGTATTTTCTTCATTTTTTTCTATAATTAACATGTGGTATCTTTGTAATAAGGAAAAATGCAAACAAATACTTTACAGGGAAAAAAAGCATTTCAGAAATTTAGCTAATACATCAAATAAGAGAAATAGGCATGGTGGAGATTTACAGGAACATTGGATTAAGATTCAATGATCTTTATTTTTGTCCCAGTTTCAGACAAATCACCCGAGGTCTTTAGCCTTCTGATTCCTGTCTGTAAAATGAGGGGCTGGAAACAGATGGTGCTGCTTCCTCGAATAGCTCAGATTCCATGGCAATAGCTTGCAGGTAATATTACCTATATGATACAGGAAACAAAATTTTTTCTATACTTTCATTTTTAAAAAATTCAGTGTTCTCTTCATAGAAACTTTTCATAGATCTATTACTGTTTGCAACAATCTGATTTTGTTCCCATTCTCACTGTAGCCTAAGATTGCCAGTTGTTAAAAAACAAACATTGGTATGCAATAAACAGAAACAAAGAAAAGTCTATATAAAAATTAAAATCATCTACTATCTAAAGAAAGTAAAAAGAAACAAAATGGCAAACATATGTAATGATATAGAGGCCCCATATTTTTACTAAATAAAGAGTTCTCACAAATCAATAAGAGAAACACATTCGAAGAGTCTAACAGAAATGTTGACAAAGACATTGAAAGTTTACTAAAACTAGATTACAAATAACCAAGACAAAACTTAGCATATTCAATTATACTAGTAGCAAAGATTAAAATACTTTCTACCTATCAAATCAGCAAATTTATTCATAATACCATTACCATATTTTTATCATTTCGTAAAAAGCTGGTAAGATTATATAATCCTGCACCCTAGATAATAAGCTGAAAATGTGTATCTTGAGAATTAGAAAGACTCACATTATTTCACCAAGCAATCCCGCTCCCAAGAGGAGAGCACATATGCAGGCAGGCAGGGCAAAGGGAACAGTTAGTCAATACCACTAGAAAGAATTTTTTAAAAATTATTATTTTGTAATTTTTTTAGAGACAAGGTTGCTCTCTATTGCTCAGACTCGTGGTCAGTGGCACAATCATAGTTCACCACAGCCTCAAACTCCTTGGTTCAAGTGATCTTCCCACTCAGTCTCTCCAGTAGCTGGGACTACAGGCAAGTGCCATCAAGGCCCAGCTATTTTTTTTTTTTTTTCTTAAAGAAAAAACCCAGGCTGGTCTTGAACTTTTGGCCTCAAGTGATCCTCCTGCCTTGAACTCCAAAAGTGCTGAACCACCATATCCAGCCAGAAGAAATATTTTTATCACTGACAATATTTAGAACTGCCAGTGCAAGATGATAATAAAAAGCAGACCAAGTTTCAGTCATTTTTTTTGTTGTTTTCCAGTTCTCTATACAATGCTCCCCCGTTTTGCCTACACATGGGGCACACCACTCCCACAGCTGCGTCCTGTCCTTTTGATATGCCACTGTTTCCATAGTGGGTTGAATGGTAGACTAAGGATCTGTGGATGTGACCTTACTTCAAAAATGAATCTTTAGAAATAATTAAGTGCTGGATTTTGAGATGAGATTAGCCTGGATTAAGGTGGGCCCTCTATAAAATGGTGAGTGTCCTTATGAAAGATGAAAAGGGGAAAAAACACAAAGAGAAGAAGATGAGAAGGCAGAGGCAGAGATTACAGTGATCCATCTACAAGCCAAGAGACACTAAAGATTGTTGGCAGCCACTAGAAGCTAGTAGAAAGGCATGGAATGGATTCTCCCTCGGAGCCTTCAGAAGGAACCACCATTGCAGATCATTTGATTGCGGATGTCTGGTCTCCAAAACCATGTAAGAGACTAAATTTCTGTTGATTCAAGCCAGTCAATTTGGGTAATCAGTTATGGCAGCCTTAGGAAACTAATACAGCTACCAAGATTCTTTCCTAAGGAAATATTCAAAATCCATATAAAAGTTTATGCTAGAAATGCATATTATATAAACTAAAATTATAAAATTGCATATGAACTAGAAGCTAAAATTCAGCAACAGGAGAATGGATAAATAAACAATGATTGAGCCAGAAGTTCCAATACATTCTTAGTTTAATTAAAAAAGCAGGAAAAATAGCCGGGCTCGGTGGCTCAGCCTGTAATCCCACGCCTTGGGAGGCTGAGGTGAGTGGATTGCCTGAGCCCGCGGGTTCGAGACCCGCCTGGGCAAGCGAGACCTCATCTCTACAATAAATCAAAAAAATCAGCCGGGCGTGGTAG